>QTSX02000027.1:0-97490 GCA_014839935.2 Entomophthora muscae | reverse complement strand
CCTGCCAGCCTGCCAAGTGTCAAGACTGGAAGTTCAATATCAACATTGGAAACCCCAGAATCAAACCCTGATCCTCCAAAGGCTAATTGAGTCACCCAAAATGGACGGGGACCTGCAAACTTGCTGAGTTGCAAACCCAAGATGTTGAACTACTCCAAGACCCACCAGATAACCCAAAGATGATTCCCCAAATGGTCACCAGATTGCTGTCAACCTTGTACCACCAAAGACCCAGACTTACACAGAAGTTGTAGCTTTTTCCCAAAAGGAGGTTAAAACGATGCCTACTGCTAGCCCCACCAATGATCACCAGCTAATGCCAGTCTCCAGTCCAGAATGGGTAATACAATTTGACTGCTCAGGTGATGTGGTGAACAGTAGTGACTGTGGTCCTCAATTTATTGCTCAGTTCTGGGAAGCTTTTACTGGAATCCTTGGTATCAAATTGTGGCGCTCTACTGCTTTCCACCCCCAGTCTAATGGACAAAAGGAGAGGGTTGTAATACCCAGTTATGGTAGGTATCACTTGCAGGAAGTAGGGTAGCAGGTTAGCAAACTGAAACCCAGTCAAGGCGGTAACAATGGGGTACACAGTCATAAGCCAGCGGAAGATCTTGGCATGCACATTGTATCTCCCAAAACTTCCAGTGAAGTAGGTCAAGACATAGTACATGGACATGTACATGGCAATAGAGAGTGTTGAATGTGAAGACACCAAAGGAAGCCAAGGTCCAGTTTGGGATGAGTTCAGTTGACCAGGATCATAGTAGGAGTTTTGACCTAGTCCTTCTGGAGATGGCCCAAAGAATTCTGGACCTGACTGGTAGCCTCCAATCCCAAGGCAAGCTGTGAGCACAGCTGTGAAGATGAGATGGTTCATCTTCCTTGGATTGGAGGGTTGGCAGGGGCTGATTTGTAGGTTTAACTTGTTAGAGGTAAGTTGAATTTCACTTTATTGAGGGTATTAATCTCAATAATAGCACAAGCTATTACTGAGGGGGGATCCTTTATTTATAGTGCTCCTCACTTGCAAACTTTTGTAAGTGGGAGTAAAAACAAGGGACTGGGGATCCCAGAAGTTTGGAGAAAGGTTTTGGGAAATGGGGTTTGGGAAGATGGCCAAATTCTTGTTCTTGGGCAATCTGCTGGAGGTTTGGCCATTCATGCCTGGAGCCAATGATGTCCCCTGGTTGTGAAGTCAGCTGATGGGAAAGGCTCGTGGGACTCTCCAAATCTATTTTTGGTTTGGAAGGGTTAGTTTGGCTGGGGCCTAGACCTAAGCAAGTGTTGTGGCCCTCTGAATTGCATTGGCTTGAGGTCAAATTATTTTTAACTTTTGGAATCTAGTTTGGTCTATTTTTGGAAGGTTCAGGGTTATTTTTGGACTCTTCACTTGAGTTTGACCTTTCTTCTGCAGGGCAGAAATTATTCCCTGGGGTTTTCCCTGTGGTCAGGTACTTTTCTGATTGGTTGTTTTGTATGGTGACTTCTGATTGGCTGGGGAATGGGGCCTGGGAGCTGGCAGGGGGCCCGCTGGGAGAGGGGTGGGCAAGCAGGAGGCCCGCGGGGGGTGGCAGGCGTCTGCGCGGCGGCAGCGGGCGCCTGTCTGGATGTTAAATTGTTCTGGTTTTTATGAAAATCCGTTTTTTCTGAATTTTGATTTTTATTTCCCCCAAATAAAGGGGGAAATTCTTCATTAAAATTGGCCTCTTTAATTGGGAGTTTCCCTATATTTTCCCAACATTTTCCTCCTGTCAGAATTTGATTTATGTCAGGAATATTCCTGACAGGGTAAACCAAAGTTTGGAGGTCTACCTACGTTGCTACACCAATGCGTGACAAGATGACTGGTGTGATAATCTACCCATGGCAGAGTTCACATATAATAACGCCCCGCACATGTCAACTCAAGTATTGCCATTTTATGCCAATGTGGGTTACAATCCTTCTTCCAACATGGGTCCTCATTTGGTTAGCAATGTGGAAGCTGCAACTGATCAAGCCGCTGAATTGAAGCGGGTCCATCAGGAGCTCCAAGTTACTCTTGCCGCCGCCGTGACAACTTACAAGGAATACACAGATTGCAAGCGCCAGGAAGGTCCAACTTACAGGCCAGGTGATCTAGTCATGGTTGATGCTCGCAATATGAAACTTAAAGTTCCATGTCATAAATTGGTTCCCAAGCAAGTTGGTCCCTTCAAGGTAGAATGTCAGATTGGTCCCTCTGCCTATTGGCTGGATTTACCTCCTGCTTTCAAGATTTTCCACACCTTCCATGAATGTCTACTTACTCCCTTCAAAGGAACAGAGACCCCCTCTTCCCAAGCCATTCTTGTGGAAGGAGAACCTGAGTATGAGTTAAATTGTATTCTAGCTTCCCGCAAGAATTGTTGCCGTTTGGAATATTTGGTATCTTGGAAAGTTTATCCTGATTCTGAAAACTCCTGGGTCCCCCACTACAATTGTTAAAATTCCTCTGATCTGATCCACAAGTTCTACAAGCGCAATCCCACTGCTATTGTACACCCTGAACTTACCCTTGCCGCAATGAAACTCCCACCTGCCCATAAGAATTTCTCTTTATCCCATCTCCCAGATGGTGGTATTGTGCCCAGGGCTAAAGCAGAGGGTAATGTCACGGTAAGTTCCATAATGCCGGGTATTGTCCGTCCAAGTAAGAAGGCACAGAAGGCCGGGAAACCTGTATCAAAATTGACCAAGTTAACGGATTTAAACCAAACAGTCAATTGAAAATGGGTCACGGCTGCTCCAGTATGCCAGCTGAAACCAGCTCCCCCTTGTAAACAGACGTTGATAAATTGACGTAATATGAGGTTCACCCAATATAAGCTCATTAATCAGCATGGTTGTCAGAAACTGGTCACACAAGGGTTCTTTGCAACCTGGACTAGATACTTACTTGAAGATGCCAAAGGAATAGGATATCAAGACTCAGGTGGTATTGCTTAGTCAATTTTTCTGATATATATTGAATAATTTTCCCTGTTTCAACTCTAAGAGTTGAGTCCTCCTAAATTTACTCAATAAAAATCAACTATCCCAAGTTCTAATTCTAAATTTTAAAAATGCATCCTGTGATTGGGTTGTTGCAGTATATCCCATACAGTCTGATTCTTAACAGAATCATTTCAGGAAGATGGGGCCCAGCATCTGGAACTTTGTTGTTGGCGCCGCAAAATGTTAATTTAATGCCAGCCAATTTTGTAGCTCCTCCCCCCATTCTGGAAAATGAAAATTGTGTCACTTCTCAATGCCCAGAATTCTACGCTGAAGATGTATTGATGCTTTCCCAGGTCATTTATCTTGGTTTGCTCTGGTTAGGATTGATTGTTCTACTTAATCCTGGAGTTTCAATTGGAAATTTCACAAAAAGATACTTGAAGCCATGTTGGTGGTTAATCATCAATTTTATGTGGATTTGGGTGGTAATTCCCCATCATTTAGAAACGGCTTTATATTATCCAGTGATTTCTGTCACAGTGGCTGGGAAGGCCCTCTCTTAACTGGTAAAGTTAGGTCCCATCATCTGGTGGGCCATGCCTGTACCCGCATCTTCCCCTCTTTCACCTGAAGGGGTATCACAGTACTCTTGGTATCCTGACAGGAATTTTAATTTACATTGATGAAAAATATTTCAAATCCCAAGCAAGTGCACCTAGTAGAGAGTGCCAAGGCTGTGGGCTCCCAGAATTTCATGGCCCATATCAGAGTCTGTCTGGACTTTCACAGGGGAGACAGGCCGGGCCTGAACTGCAGGTACACAATTGGTTCAATTCCAACTATATAATTCACAGCAGTGGCCAAGGAGCACCAACTTCTAGTATGGGGCACAACCTGATTGGACAGCCCCAATACTGTAATATTGACAAACTCCACCTTATTGAAGTTTTGGGCAGGAGGTGCGCTGGGCAAGGGGGGAGTGGAGGACATCTTTTCATGATATTCAGAATTTGGCCTCTAGAATGACCAGAAAGAAGATCCAGGTGGTTAGGGTGGAAGAACTCCAAGTCAATGATGCAAGGTGGCGTAACCAGGTGGACAAGAGCAGAGCCAGGAGGGAAAGAATAGACATGGGTGTATTATGTAGTAGATTCACAAAGAGATGTAAACAGAATGATTATATTAGTGAAAAATAGATAATTCCTGCAAGAGAATAATGTGTTCTGGGAATAAAGTTGTTTAATTTAATATGTCAACAGTGAGAAAGGCTTCTTCTCCTCACTACTTATACTTACTGAGGAATACTTAGCCTTTTGTGCCACCAGAGGCCTGTTGGCATCATTTTAAGTGATACTTACAAAATGATTTTTAAATTGCACACTGGGACCTGGGCGGGGAAGGTCATTGGCTGTTTCTTCATGGTCATGGGTTTAGATACAGCATGCCAAGGTGCCACAGCTATTATTAGAGCACACAAGTGTTTGAGTGCCTGATCAAACAATCAAACATTTGCTTTCACAATTTACTATTTCCTGATAGCAAGGGGACCCAATTTTGTGTTTAATTTTGATTCCAGGGTTTTGCAGCATGTGGGCCTTGCAAACCTCTGGCCATTCACGGTCAGAAAGGGGGTTTTTCTTCTAGGAAGTCAGTTGGCACTGGCTTACACACTATTGGCTGTGCTATCCCCAGGTAGGATAGCTGATTGTCTAGGGCATTCTGGGCCCTTACACAGAGGGTCTATCAACAGGGGCCCAGTATTTATGAACAAAAAAGCAGCCAGCAGAGCTTTCAGTGAAATAGAATATCTGTGATCACAAACCCAGAGCCAGACTGTTTATACTGTGAGATCCAGGAGCATCAGCTCATGTTCCCTAGCTTACAAGAAAGACTCAAATGGGTACCAAATCCAGAACTATTAATAACATAGCAGTTAAGTGTGTTCCTCTTGTATAACCACCTGAATACTGCAAAGATTTTCCTAGTTCAAGTATACATAAGGAAGGTAAGAGTTTATTAACACTAGCTACAAACCTTATATGAGCAGAGAGGATAAAAAGAAAAAAGTTCCAAAATTGTACCATAGTGTAAAGAAGCTGAAGGTATAGTAGTTTTCAAAGCTGTGCCAACAAGAAGAAATGAGTCATCTGTAAGTAAAGAAAAACTTTAACTTAAATAAAAATCAACTCAGCTTAGAAAAAATTAGGAGTGAACCCAAATATATTGCTAATAAATATAAATTTATTAGTCTTTTATTTTTCTTCTAACTGAGTTTATTTTGCTTACATATAAATCAATTTTTTTTGTTGCCACGGCTTTTAAAACTACTGTGTTGAAAATTTCACCAAATATTATACCCAGGTACATATACTTGTTGTGACCCAGTCATCTGCTGACACACAACACAATCTAAAGGTCAAGAGCCCCATCCTCAACACCAAAAATATAATATTAATCAAGCTAATGAAGAGCAGGTATGGCTACAAAAAAGCCAAATGTATTGTCAAAAGTTTGCTGAAATTTAACAATTACTTACTGTAAATTCAGAACCTGAACGTAAAAATGCGGGATTGTCAAATCCTTGGTCCAAATTTTGAATCACTTTTGCGGGCAACTCAGCTGAGTGAGAATTAAAATATTTAATAAAATCAAACATTTAATTTGAACTTTTTTGATGTATTTAAATTGGCAAATATTGAATCTCTTGAGCAGATAACTCAACTAATAAAAGACAAAACTCAGCAAACAAATGCGGGATACATGAATCAGAAATGCAGGATTCTAATATACAATTTGATATTTCCTGTATTTCAAACAAATCATAGACATCATGTAAAACTTAACAAATCTGAAATTGTGGGATTTTCAAATCCAGGAACCAAGTTTCAAATCATAATTGCAAGAAATTTGAAATAAATATAATTTATGGGTGTCTCAAAAAGGATGATAAAGGATCTAGAGTGGATTTGTGCTGATTCTTTTAGGAATCATAGGCATTATCAAAAATCACCCTATTCCAATTTAGGACAGCTAAAATTTCAATCATAATATTCACAAAATTAAAATATATAACAATAAAATTGACTAAAATATACAATCCTCTTCTTGAGTTTAAAATTTTAATAAAAATTTATTATGTCTTCTTTCAATAAAAACTAAGTCAACGAGCTGTTCCCTGGCCTTGAAAAAATTATGCAGGGCTACACTGGGTCTCTTAACGGTGAAGCCTCTGTCTATGGCCACTCCCAACCTGCAGGCCCATCTGCAAGCACTACCCAAGAGTCTGTTCTTTCTCCTGTGTCCTCAAGCATGGCCCTGTTTGCCCATCACGCACAGGCAGCTGCTAACCCAAATCCCTTATCAGCAATGGCATCTGGAACCAGCCATTTTAGCCATGGGGTCACCCAGAGAGCCCAGGACCCCAAAACAGCCAATCAGATGTTATTAACTAGTTCACAAGATGGACATATCCCTCCCCCAGCCAATCAGCCTGCAAGACACAGAAGAAAATTGATCACCCTGGAGATTGTTCTCAAAATGGTTTAAAAGTGAGAGAAGCTTATGTCCCTTGGGGAAATTGCAGCCGCAATGGGGTTTTCAAAGTCTACTGTGGCTGCAACCCTGCAAGCCCACGCCAATTGTGGCCCCTCTACCAAGAAGACCCTGACTGGTGCCTGTACTTCAACCAAAGGTGATACAGTAGTTTTAAAAGCTATGGCAACAAGCGAAATGAACTCAGATTTAAACAAAATCATTTCAGATTTAAACAAAATCTAACTAGTAGGTTAAAATATATACTCTGTTAACAGGGATTTTTGGTGTTAATAGGCAAAATGGGTCAACACAGAAAAGAAGGACTCACGTGCAAAATGAAACCATTCAAAATGCAATCCAAAATACATGGATTCACAAACAAAAAGGTGTGAGTTGGCTTTCAGTGTACATATGTTTACTATGTGAATTGGTGACAAAATACACCCACACATGGTGCATCAAAACTCAATCCAAAAACAAAACACAATAGGAACTCAAAAAACAAACAAAATCACTCATGCAGTTTGTGCAATGGATTGTAATCAAGAATGATACCAAGGCATCTAAAATAAGACACAAGATCTGAAACATAAATTTTAAAAATATTGTGTTGGGTGCTTAATTTGGTAAAAAATATGAGAAAATGGGTGGAAATTATTTTGGGTATTCAAAAATGGGCGTTGTAAACCAGAAATAACTAATTAAGAAATAAGAAATAAAAAATCTATAATTGGGATATTGGGTGGGAAAAATATTAATTAAATATCCATATTCAGATAAAAGAATAAATTTAAATTAGGGAGTAACTTAATTAAAATTTATTTAGTATTTTATTAAATTTTAAAATGAAAGGAACACAACACCAGAGTACCAATGCACCTGTTGTGCGCCGCAGTTGCAGTTGCCCCTGCGGGTCAAAGAATAGACTCAGTACAACACAAGTGCCTACTCAGGAGGGAGGCGGAAGAGGAGAGTTCCATAGTGACGCTGCACTGACACAGCCGGTTCAAGGAGCACAAGCTGCTAGGGTGCAGAGCATAAACCCTCAGGTCCCCAAGCTGACCTGGAAGCCCACCAAGGTTACCTTTACAAAAACAATTAGAGACAAGGATGTAGAACTTACTTCATATGTGTTTGACGCTGTGTACCAGCAAGAGTCGGTCCTGTCAGCCATGCTGGAGAAGGTAAAGCCTGTACTTGATACTAGCTATGAGCCATACATCAGCAATGGCAATCAGGAGGACAACAAGGAGCCCAAGTTCTTTCAAACTGATGAGGGACAACTGGTGCGCAAGAAAGTTGCAGCCTTCTACAACAAGGTGCCTATGCCCTGTGCCTTGCCCAATGCCAATGACTCAATCCCCACCGCTAAAAAGCCCGCTCAGAAGCGCATCCCTGACATCAAACGCATCATCCTGCTTAATCTAATGCGTGAATCAGGCAATTACAAGGCGGCCATAGCCATTGTTGGGGTGGATCCCAAGTATGCCTCAAAGACCTTCAACAAGTTCCTCAACACAGGTTGAGTCCTTGCTGCGGAGAAATCCTTGCACGTGTCAACCATGCTCACAAAGGAGCACAAATGGGCAATCCGCCAGTGGACCACCTGGGAAAGCCATCTTGAACTGGCAAATATACAGGCCATGGTCAAGTCTGCTTTTGGGGTTGAGGCTTCAATTTCTTTTTACTACCATCTGGTCAAGGGAATGCAATTTTCCTGGAAAAAACTTGGGGTATCCCCATACAATTGGAACAGCCCAGCCAATATTGAGACCTGGAGAAAATACGCGGAGGCGTACACTGCCCTAAAAGCCAAGGGGACAGTCAAATTTTACTACATCAACAAATCAGCATTTACCTCATCAATGCGCAATGAGTATGTGTATGTCCCCAGAGGCTCCAATGACAGGGTGGCTTGGCGTGCTGCAGTCCGCGCCACAGCCTATTTGATGGTGGCTCTCCTTGGTCCAAAGGGGGTTGAGCTCTACCAAATGATATTGGGATCTCACAATAGCCGGACCTTCCTATCATTCCTCTGATTGGTCCAGGAGCACCTGAGGCGCACAAGCCCGGGCATCACCAACGTAATTGTACTGGACAACGTTGGTCTCCACAAGGTGACAGATATTCTTGAGGAATTCCCAATGATTGACACCAGTGCTGCAGTGGGCCCCTGGCAATTGGCCACGGCAAATTTGCGCCTTCTCTTCCTCCCTTCCTATTTGCCCTTCCTAAATCCCATCAAAGAAGTCTTTGGGTGGCTCAAGCAAGTTGTCAAGCAAGGAACCCCAACTGGGACAGAGGACCTTTTTGATTTGCTGCAGGCAGGGATCCATACCCTCCCAGCTGAGACTGTGGCCAAATTCTATGGCCATGCTGATTTGTTTATCCCCGCGTGCCTTGCAAATCAGCCAATCAATTAAAGGCTTAACTTATCCCACTTTTTTATATATCCTCTAATTTACTAATCAAGATTCATTAACTAACATTTTATATTTAGATGTTTCCAAGCCCGCAATCACATTCAGCAGCACCATCAATGAAGGTTATTAATTTATTTATTTATAATCATTTTTATTATTGCATCCAAGGGTATCCCAAACGCTTGATAATGAATTACGCAAACACATCAATATCATTTTTGGCAAATAAATATAAAAAGCAAACTAAAAAAATGTAAATCATACAAATTAGAAGTAGATTTTATTGACATATATTATATGCTTTTATTAAAACCTTCCCTGGAATTTATTTTGTAAGTAATGTTTGCTAAAATATTATTTATAAAATTATTAATTATAATAAAAATAATCTAAAGGGTAAATATATTTATTGGAATAGAGGATATATTAGGAGCGCCTATAATGGGTTCAGCGGTATGTACCCACCCCGCAATGGAGGTGGCGCACAACCTCTACTGCCACACTGTGGACAGTGGATACACCCTGGTTAAAATACTCCCGCCTGCTGGTGAAAGGCAGAATGGTTAGGTGGGAGTGAAGCAGCAGCTTCTCAGGCAGGGCCGCAAACCCGTAGATTCCAGCCAGGACCAGGGCATCCTGGATAATGTGGTCCACTGAGTTGTATCCAGGGGAGACCTTCTTCCTGTTGAGTGCAAGCCAGGCTTGTCAATCCCCAGAAGGACCCTGTCCAGGTCCTCAACAGACGCGCCCATCCTGAAGAAGAATAAGAACCCCAGGTAAACAACCAGATGAAGCCTTTGTCCAGCAAAGGCTTCTGTAAACTTGCACAATTTATTATAGACTGCGCTAATCTTCTTCTTGTTCTTGGTTTTGGCAAAGGTCAGCTCCATAGCTTCTGGGACCCCCGTCTCATTGGCACTCCAGGCCAGCCCAAAGTCCGCCAGGAGGATTTTTGACTTCTTTACGGCTGTTGCGTCTGCAACAGCTAATTTCAACACCGCACGCCCAAAGTTCTCCAACAGGTAAGAGATGGTATGCTCTACTGGGAAGCAGAAGCAAGTAGCCGCATGGGCCCGGCCCATCTCTGGTATATTCTTGAATGGGAGAGTTGCCAGGACGTCCCAAAAAGCTCAATAGAGTTTACACAGTAAACTCCACCGAGGTTAACTGGGTCCAGGTGGACCAGGTGGGCATCCTTGTAGGCAGTAACTGCCCACTCAGATGCCCCCTCAGAATGTGTCAGCCCAGCTAGTGTGTCCCTTGTCATTGGGAAGGACCCGTGAATTCTGTCTTTGAGCTCCTGCAAGACAGGGGGGACAGGAAAAGCTTCTTGGCCACGTGAGTGGCAAAATTTGAGTAGAAGGTGGGGGGAACAAAAGGAACCAGGACCTGGCAGAGTTTGCCATCAACATCTTCTAAAAAAAGGTAAGTATTTATGAATTTTTATTAAATTTATTTTCTTAGGTTACCTTCTTGGGTTTCTTCTTTGCCGTCAGCTTTGGCAGGCTTTGCCATCCTTGGCGCAAGCAGTTGTGCGGGCATCTCAGTGTCCTCCTTGCAGGCCCTCTTGGCGGGTTTGAGATGTGCATACATCCCAGGGTCGTCTGTCCAGACAGACGGCGCAGAGAGGGCAAAGAACTTGAATTGCAAGCCTTCAACCACTGTCTTCTGAATGTTGAGTAGGCGCTCTATTGTCTTCTCAGGGGTGTCCAGTATTTTGGTCATGAGTGACTTGGCGGACACATTTTTGATTTTGTCCCCTTCAAGGACGGCAGACTTCACTTTTTCCTTGACCTTGCAGTCAATTTCTTTGATTTTGGCAATTTCCAATTCAAGGTCTTTTAGAAGTTTTTCCAATTTGCTCATTGATTTTTTACTAACCTTTTCATATGTTTTTATAGCTCTTTCCCCAATAAATTCTGTATTATTTTGATACAATTGCCTCTTTGTTTATTCCTTTTTTCCCATTTACTACATTATCCCATTTTTTACCCATTTTGTATATGTTTTACACACATCTCAATATGTGTTGTTTGCTTTGTGTGGCACTGTTTCCTTGGTTACCATATTATTTTTGGCGCTTGACATAGCCCCTTGTGAAAATATTAACAACAACTTGGTGATCAACTGAATTTGAATTAGAAAATTATAGCGTTAATTGTATTTAGATAAAGTTGTTACTGATCCAAATTCAAAACCTTAATGATAAACTTTAAGCCAATCAGGAGTCAAGTGATAAAGTGATTGTTGTGACATAAAGGGTCATTCAATAATTCTTTGATGTATGTGTGCTAATTCATATGATTGGCTGGTTTTTTTGCCATTGTACGCCATTGCCGCTGTGGCAGGTTGTTGATGGACTAGTGTTAACTCAGCAACTGATTGGGCACTAGTCCATCAACAACTTGCCACAGCGGCAATGGCGTACAATGGCAAAACATCCAGCCAATCATATTAATTAGCGCACATGCATCAAAGAATTATTGAATGACCCTTTATGTCACAACAATCACTTTATCACTTGGCTCCTGATTGGCTTAAATTTTATCATTAAGGTTTTGAATTTGGATCAGTAACAACTTTATCTAAAAACAGTTAACACTATAATTTTCTAATTCAAATTTAGCTGATCACCAAATTGTTGTTAATATTTTCACAAGGGGCTATGTTTGGGTGCTAAAAATAACTGTGTTCAGGATCTAGATACACAACATAGTAAATATATGATTTTATAGAAATAAGCTGAACATAAAGAATAAGCCCAACTATAAACAAAGAGAACCTGAAAAATTGAAATTCAAAATAATGATAATATAAATAGAAATGTTCAGCGACAGGAGGTTTATTGAGGCGGGGAAGAGTGACGGGTTTGACATCAGGGATGCGCTTCTGAGCGGGCTTGGTGGGTCTGGGATTGGGTGGGTGGGGCTTGCAGGTGAGGGGTGTTGGTAGCAGGGGTGGAGGCAGGAGGATTGCGCGTGATGGCTGCCATATACCGCTTGTTGTACTCCTCATTGGTCATTGGCTGGATGGGCTGGTAAGTGGCAGTGGCCTGAGGTGGAAGGTGCTTATCCTTACGTGATTGGCTGCCCATGTTCACATGGAAAACCATTTGCGCAAACACGTCAGCCATTATTTGGTGACCAAAGAGAGAATTGTGGTCAAGGACCCCAAGATAGAGGTTGTTGAAAGTCTGAGGGCGGCGTTCCTGCAGTGTATCTCTAATGTGAAAGAAGACAACATCACCCAGATGGACGTTGGCGTGGCCAGCTGGGTAACAGAGGCTTGGTGCCCGTGTCCCTGGATGGCCTCAAGGGCAGTGGAGCTACCCTTCATCTGGTGGCTCAAAAAAACTTGATGCTTTGAATTTGAGCCATCCCAGGAGTTGAGCAGTCCACTGAGGATGTGGCTGTATGAGTACCCATTGACAAAATCAGGGTTTGTCTAATAATAGACAAAACTCTTGGCCAACACAGCCATAAATGCACCAATGAACGTCCCCTTTTTGACCTTCTTCCTTCCGTTCTTGGTGGTGGCTTTTCCCATCTCATCAAAATTGTCAAATGCAATTGATAACTTGTAGTAGGAGATGAAAATGACATCATCTTAAAGACTAGTCAAGCATTGGAACAGGGCTGCCTCAATCTAAATATCATACAGGGAATCCTCAGTGCCATCCCATTGGTCGCCGGCAAAATTGTTAAGAACCCATACAGAAGCTACCTTCCCATACATCCAGAGCTGCACCATGCGCTCAGACACCCAAATGCCATGGTGAGCAAGTTGCTTCCGGACCTGGGTCAAGGGAAGCTTGGGGTCTCGCTGGAGGAGGTCGAGCATGATTGGGTATGCCTCAGTTATCTGGGACTCTTGGGCCTTCTTGGGCTTCTTGGCTGCCTAATCTGATTCCCCCTGTTCATTATGCTGCTGAATTCCCGCATAACAGTAGCTCGGGTAAATTGCAATTGGTCAGCAATCTGGTCCCATGACAGACCCTGTAGATTCAGTGCCACAATTTCTTGGAGAATTTGGGCAGTGATAATTCTGCGTTTGGGATGCTGGGCGGGGGGAGCTGAATCCTGATTGGCTGAGGGAGGGGCAGGTTGGGCAGTGGCGGGAAGTTGTTCCAAATTGAGGTTGCCATCCTGATTGGTTGGTTGTTGGGAAGCTTGTGCAGGGGTGGGTGTGGGGACAGGGGCAGCACTAGACGCAAAGTGACTCTCAAACAAGTCAAAGCCATATGGGTCAGGGGACAGTAACAGGTCAGCTTCCTTGTTACCCACCTCAAAGGCTTGGGTGTAAACAGGTGCTTCTACGTTCTGAGCCTTGCCTCCATTGAAGCTGGCTTGGCTGCTGCTGGCTTGGCTGCTAGTGCCGTTGAATGTGTTGCTGTTAAAAACCATATTGAAAAAAAACCTAGGATAAAATCACTAAAAGTAGAAATTTTAAAATTTAATAATTTATTTTTATTGTAATCTTGAGTCCATATTTGGAAGGTTCTCAAAACCATTATACACAATTTAGGAGCCATGAAAATGAATAAAATGCCTCTGTTCCTAAATTGGATAGCTGTTGATTGGCTGTTATACTGTTATTTTTCTATTTTAGGCTGCTCATACTGCACATCTTGTGTGAGTTCATTTTGTTTTGTGTTTGTGTAATATTGCTTCTAGATTACTCAGATTTTGTTTTATTTTGGTCCTTCTGTTGGTGTCTCATATGAATCCTGATTGGATTATAATATACTCCGGAATAGCATCCATCTATTTCACTTGTTGTGTCAGTTCATTTTGTTTGTGGGTTGAACTACACCAATTGATGTTTGATATAATTTTGTATAATGGACAAGTGAAATTTAGTTCTTGGTTTGACATTTCATTTATTAACCAACAATCTTTAAATTATTTGAATCCTGAATCTCGAGCAACTTGGATTTTGTTTAAATCTGAAATGATTTTGTTTAAATCTGAGTTCATTTTGCTTGTTGCCATAGCTTTTAAAACTAATGTACAGCCCATCCCCTTATGATGGCCATTATGAAACGTGACCTGCAGATGCCCCTGGTCTAGGTATGTCTCCAGTTGGGACTCCACGGTATCTTCACCAACAAAAGAACAGTGAATTCATGGATGAACAGAGTTGTGGTTGCTGCTAGAATCTTGTCCAATCAAGTTCTCAGTGGCCCCATTTTGGTGGATATCAACCCATACAATTCAACTATTATTAATTTTATCAAAGGGAGGGCAATGAGGGCCCGTAATGACATAATCTTCCTGTTGTATGCTAAGATATCTGCAAGTATCCAAGACTTTGGAGAGAAGCGTATCCAGTCTGACGTGTACAAACGTGGCCCAATATTGTATCAGATTGTTGGGGTTTTATTGGCAGTTTCCCCATTGGGCGTCAATTATTACTTGGCAATATCAAACACCGCAGATGGGTATGCCTAACAGACGGAGCTCAAGGCCATGCTGGAGGAGTGGGCCACACAAAACACTGTGCCCACAGTTGTACTGAGTGCAGAGATGGAGCAGCGCAAATGGGCTACCCATAAAATCAGGGCTGCGGGGCATACCTGCTGGTCCTACCCCATCAACTACGCTGACATACATCTTGCAGATGTATGTCTCTAAAATTTTGGTTCTGCCCTCAGGCGCCTAAAGCCTGCCACCTACAACAAACTATGCACCCAAATTGATAAGGGGTATGAGCTTTTCCCTTTTGCGTCTGTCCAGGACTTATTTGATCTCATCATCTTCTATGCAAGTGATAGTGATAAGTCCATAAAGGACCCCTGTCTCCCCCCATGCCAGTCCATCCGTTTTGTCAAGCCAGTATATGTGACGGAAGAAGAATTCAAGCAATTGAAGCAATCAGCTCTTGCTGCCCCTTCCCAGTCAACAAACCCTGTCTCCCCAACCCCCCATCAAGCCACCTGCCTTCCAACCCTGACTCCCAAAACACCACCCATTCCCTCCCCACTATCTCTGATGCCGCCTCTTTCACAGGCGCAGATGAAGGCAATGTTCATTCTGCCCATTCCCTCCCCTCCCCGTCCTTTGATTAGTAAATAAATCTTTTCTTTGTGACAACTTATTAAAATTCATATCTCTCTTTCAATTCATAATTAATAATATTTTCTTTTTCCATTATCAACATTTCCCATAATTAATACAATGTTGTACATTTTACAAATAGCTTAAAATTATGAGCATACATATTTTTCATCATCATTAATAAATTAAAGACAATAAACGTAAATATTGTATTAGAATATTGCAATTAGACATCAACTCTTGATATTTTGATATTATGTGCATAACTCAATGTATTTTGTTTAATAAAATACATTGTAAATGTGGTCTTTTCCATTATAATTTAATGAAATGGATTGTGTTTATATTAGGGCCATTAACTCTTAGTACAAATATTGATACAGTGCATTTTAAAGCCTGTATATTCACCTATCAGTAATAATTCTATAAAATTTTCAGTTGGATTTTGCGAGGTAATAATAATGTAATGTGTTAACAAATTACATTATTATTACCTTGCAAAATTCAACTAAAAAGTTTATAGAATTATTACCAATAGGTAAATATACAGGCTGTAAAATGCACTATGTATCAATATTTGTACTAAGTGTTAATGGCCCTAATATAAACACAGTCAATTTATTTTAAATTGTAATGAAAAAGACCTAGTTTACAGTAGATTTTATTAAACAAAATGCATTGAGTTATGCAAATAATATCAAAATATTAAGAGTTGACATCTAATTGCACTATTCTAATCCAATATTTACGTTTATTGTCTTTAATTTATTAATGATGATGAAAAATATATATGTGTTGAAGATAGTACTATAAAAACAAGTTTTTTGATGGAATTCAAGCAATATGTCAACAATCTATAGATTGATCAACAAATTAGAAGCACACCTGCAAAAGGTTGTTGAAATAGAAAGAAATATCAGGGAAATAGTGACAGGAAAGCTGGGTAACAAGGGCCAGCCACTAATCCAGTCAAAAGAAGATGCTCTGGATAAATTGGGAAATATTATAGATGAAAAGAATAAAGAAAAATTACTTAATATACAGGGAACAATTTTATCAAGTCTAAAGTTCAACAATGTGGTCTACAATTTGTGGGAGTTCTGGCAGGGGACCAAAAAAACAATAATATCAAACTAATTGAACAAACAGAAATTCAAAAGGAAATCATCACCAATGAAGAGGAAACCAACCAAATGGAAACAGATGAAAATGAAACACAAGCAAGAAGTAGAAGCGCTTCAAGAAATACAGAAGCTTTATCAAATGAAAACCAAGAAGAAGCACAAGTTGCAAGAAATATAAGGAAAATTAAGCCTAGAAAAATTAATGAAGAGCATTCAACGCTCATGAAGTTTGCCAAAGTGTTGCCTGTGGCTGAGGGGGCCACAGGGGAAACAATTAGTAAGTCTTTTTATGTTTTACATATATTTATTTTAGTCATCACCAGGAATGGGGATGAGGTTGCAGAAGTGGCAGCTTATATGCTGAGTTGGTTTTACAGGGGTTACCAGTCACTGGTGGCCCCTGTAAAACAAATAAATAAAAACCAAATAAATAAAATAATTCAACAAAATATGAATTTTTTTTAATATTGAAGCTCAAGATAGGGAATATTCACCACCTGCGGGGTGCTTGGCATTCATAAGGGAAGCATATAAACTAGGATCAAATATCAAAATCAAAGAAATGAATGAATTTCGCGGGGATATCAAACTGAACTTTGATGAATACATATATGAAAGCAAGCAACAATTCCCCATACAAACATCAATTAATATGAAAAGAATTTAATAGAAACTTACTTTCAAATAGGAAATTAATATTTAAAATCTGCAATTTTTAATGAAGTTTTTAAGGCACTATCAAATAAAGTTGGGGATGCAGTCCTTGTGAATAATTTTAAACCTTTATTTATTTTATTTGCTGAGGCCTGGGGGCTGGTTCAAGTTTAGCGCCCCCAGAACCCTCTTCAAGTTCAACCAAACGTCCTATATTAATAGGTTAGTACAAACATTCAAAAAATTATGCATGTTCTTGGAAAAGTATACCTTGCAAAGAATCCACATTGCGGTATACCTGGTAACCCCCCTACACTGCATATTAAAAACCAATGTCAAAAAGTTGGAAGATGTACCTATACAAATTGATATATGCTGCATAGCCCTTGACCGCCAGAAGACACCAAGGGGATACAGGACAGTTGAGCATGTCCTCTATGACTCATTTGCATTGGCAGCGCTATACAGGTACTACGTGCCCCCCCAAAAAAAACCCTACTAGTCAATTCTCTCACCTGCCTGCCTTTTATCAAACAATCAGCAACCACCAGGGTACAGGGCGTCACCCCTCTAGCAATCACATCCAGGGTTGTCCACCACGTACAGAAGAGTATGTGGATCCAATTAGATGCATTAGCTGAAAATTTAATTTTGGGGTATAATTCCCCGGAATAATCACATTCCCTTTGCAGTTAGCATCCCCCAATAAATATTTTCCCCTTGTGAATTAATTTTTTTACTTTTTATATTTTAATACTATTTTTTTAATATTGTAATATGTACTATTAAAATTTTACTTAAAATTTAATATTACATATTTAAATATTAAAAAAATTTAGTATCTAAAAGCTAATATTAAAATTTTAATAATACATATTACAATATTAAAATTTGTAATATCAAATATTTTGATATTGAATAAATCACAATTTAATAAAATTGTTATATTTTGATTATTTAAACTTTAATATTTAACTTTTACAATTTATAATTATAATTTTAATTTTAATATTTTAATTTTAATTTTAAATTTTAGTAAGTAAATTATAATATTAATATATCTAAATATAGTACAAGACATTAGTTAAAGTTGCGACCATGTCAAATATTAAAATTAAGTTAAAAATGTTTTTATTTACTAGCTCATCAAGTACGGGTTTTATTTATCACATAGATAAACATTGAGAATTGAATTTATCTGCATCATGCAACCTGCTCCACTACTGCTCTAAACAAATGATTGTTTAGAACTCAAATTACCTTTCCCTTGTAATGTGATTTGATAAACATATTCAATATACTTGACCCGCGTCCTAAGTGCTAATTAGTAAGCAATACATGAAAATCATTGGTTGCTGTGTTGTGTGGTTATAGTGGCACTGAAATAATAAGGATCAGATGATGACATGCAAGGTCCAATTTGTGGCTTAAAAAGCCAAAGTACCATCAAGGATTCACAATTATATAAATAAACTAATTTATTTCTATCTTTTTTTAATTTATTCATTTGTTAGCGCAAAAGCCAATAATAATATTCAGTGCATTATAATAAAAATATTTCCATCTTACCTAGTATAATTAATTTTACTTATCTTTTCTACATATTCTTATATGTCTATAATACAATCAAACGTCACATTATTATATATAAATAATAATTATTGAGTCCTAATTAAAACAAACTAAATAAAACCTGGAGCGCCCATTTATCTGATTGGCTCAAAGGCCAGAGCTTTTGGGAGGAAGGATTCCAAGTGCTCATAGAAAGCCGCCATCACATTGGGTGGCATTGCAAATTGGCTGATCTTGAGAATATTGAATAGATCCTCAGTGTCCTGAGGGAGGCCTTGTTTCACCTTATTCTTGATCCAACCAAACACCTTCTCAATTGGGTTCAGGAATGGGGAATATGGCAGGAGGAAGAGAAGTCTCATTGGACAATTGGTAAGTCAGTGGCTGGAGGTGTGGCTGTTTTTGTCAATGGGGGGGGGAACTCGGACACAACCAGATCCACTTTGTGGAGCCCAACATTATTAAGCACAACAACGTTGGTTGTGCCGCTGTAATTTATCTGAAGGTACTCCTTGACAGCTTGGAGAAAATTGAGAAAGGTCCTGCTGTTATGGGAGCCTTTAATCATCTGATACTGGTCCAACCTGCAAGGACCAAGAAGCGCAACCATGGAATAGGTCTGAGAATGGACAGCTGCACAATGGCTACACCATCCTTGGACCCCTTTTCAACCCACCCATGCCTAGACCTGAGTGAGGAGGAAAACAATGATTTGTCAATATAGAAGAACAGGACATTCCCAGTCTCCTTTAGTGCCAGATATGTCTCAGCATAAACGTGTCAATCCTTGATGGTCTTTTCACTGTTCCTATTGTACGGAGAAACTTTGAGCACCTTCCATGAGAAGCCCAAATCAACCATTGCTTTGTAAAAAAGGGTTTTGGAAACAGAAAGCCTGAACTCTGTGGCAAGCATTGATTGGACAGCAAGCGTGTCCAGGTGGCAATCCCTGGCTACCCACTGCTTGATTGCATCAATGTGCACAGGCTGCAAGAGTTTTGGCTGCTGCTTAGCCTTGGTGGATTCTGCAATTTGCCCGGTATTGCCATACTTGGTGTTGATGTTGGCAATGTATCTGGCTGTGACACCAAATCAGGACACAATATCCTGAACCGCCATTCCCCTGTTCAAGCAGTTGAGGAGAGCTTCACACTCACTATCTGTCAACCAACGCTGGCCCTTGGCAGGTACCACGGCATCCTGGCTACCAGGCTTGACACAGGGGACAGGGACCTTTGTGTAGAAGGTGGGATCACACTTGCTTGCAGTGGAGCCATCAATGGTTGAATACACAATAGGCGCAGATGGTTCCTCAGTGGTGGCCAATGGCTTGTAGGTGGTATCAAAGACGTAGGAGCAGGAAGTAGCAACTCTTGGATCAAGAGTGTGGGGCTGGGTGACAACTGGGTAAACAGTGGAGATGTAAGTAACCTCAGGGTTCCCAGTGACCCTGGTGTAGGAGACTTTGGTAGCAGGCCTTGAAAGTGGCTTCTGCCTGGGATTGAGGCTACTGTTCCTGGCTTGATATGCAAGAGGTAGTTGGCTGGCAATGACACCTTGGGAGGCCTGTGTATTGGCATGACTCCCCTCAAGTTGGGTTCTGGGTCTGTTCTTGGACCCTCTGGAATGCCCTTGTGGACAGGCTTCCCCGCAGGCTGGTGCAGGAGTAGGTTGGGAATGCAATTGACGGTCCATAAAAATAAAATAAAAAATATTTTAGATTAAATATGTATTTATTTGGAGTTATTGGTTTAGTTGTGGGTAGTTGTTTTCTCTTGATTTAGCCTTGAATAGTAGCAGAGTTTCTATATATGTGATTTGAAGTGAATAATATTGTATACTTTCCGGGTTTGGATGATTTTAAAGTTTAATAACTTTTTATGTCTAATTATGGTTATTGAGATTGAATTTTTCATTTGATTTTAGTTGTGGTGGAACTTCTTAATTTGGGTTGGTGTTTCCTAGTGTGCTTAGTGTACATTAAATTTGGATTCCAGTTCCTGCAATTAATATCTGAGTTTACTAGTGGCATCCAAAAGTGATTTGAAATTTGGTTCTTGGATTTGACAATCCCGCAATTTTAAAAAACATAGTAAACTTAATGAAAATGGTTGATGGATTTGAAAGCTTCAAATCTGATTACAGTTAATTCATTTTGTCCATTGGAAATATGCAGTTTGACTTGAACTTTGCAAAGTGTCTATGAGTTCCTGCATTTTCAAATATTCAAATAAATACTCAAAAAAATCAATTTAATTAAAAAAAGGTCATATTGCAAAAGTGATTCAAAATTTGGACCAAGGATTTGAAAATCCTGCATTTTTACGTTCAGGTTCTGAATTTACAGTATAACAAGAATGCAGACAAACAGGTAAATTAACCTGATTGAGAAACCCAAACAACTTTCACTTATCCTGAAAGAGAAGAAAATTGGGAAATCCACCAGTGAGTCAATTTAAATTGGCATCTCAGATCTGCAAATATACAGAAAGTAATATAGTCCACCTCTGATATTGATTAATATGTTTCTTATTTCTTACAAGTTGTTAGAGGGCTTTGCTTCTTGTAGAAAAACACATGTTATATTCTTATAACTGAAACATTCTTTTCAATATTAAGACCTACAATAAATGTGCTGAGATGTATACTTCAGTCAAGACCAATGTAAAATATCTCTTTTTTATTAAAAATGGCTTTTATTTTTCTCCTCCAAAACTCATATAGGTATGTTAAAAGGGGCAACCAGAATGGGGCATCTAATTATACATTGGTGAGTATCACTGCATATTTCATGATGGTACTACTTATTTCAAAGATCATCAAGGTCCACCAGATGATTGAGGGCTCTCACAACAGTGGCACATTTTTGACCTTCCTCCGGAATGTGAAGGATCATCTCAGAAAAACCAGCTGTGGCTTCATCAAGATTATTTTTCTGGATAATGTGGGGCTCCACAAAGTAAAAGACATTGTCAATAAATCCCCCAATTTAACACCAGTATTTCAACTGAAAAAAGCTGATTGGTTATAGAGCTTATGCACCTATTATTTACCCTTTTCCCCTCTTTTATGAATCTAATCAAGAAATTCTTTAAGTGTCTCAAGATATTTTTTAAGTGCAGCACTCCAGATCAATCTGAGGCCCTGTTTGATTTGCTATGAGTGGGGTCATAAGATTTCAAGCCAAGACAGTGGGTAAATTCTTAGCCCAAACTAATTCTTTCATTGATAGACATTTAGTCTCTGTTTCAATTGAATAAATTCAACATTTTTCTTATTTATAGTTTTTATTTTTATTTTTTTGTACAATTTTCAAGTGCCTCTAATTAATTTAAAGAGAATTTAAATATAACAACATATTTATTAAATTAGCTGATTTAAACATGCTACACAATTTTTTGTTTTGCTTCATCTGAGAGTAACTAAAGCTGTGTAAATAGTACAGCAAAAAATAGTATCACTACATAATATTATAAATAAAATTTTATTATAATTATTTGTGTATAAAATAAGAAAATTTATGAGCAGTGATATGAAGTTTGTTATAAATGAATTAGCTTCTGTCAAATAAAAGAACTTTTTTGATCTTTTGGGAGATCCAAGCAGCCACTGAAAGGATGCTGCTGATTTCTTGGTCCCAGATGATATTTTTATTTTTGAAAGGGAGGTGCATGTAATAAATTGTCATAAATAGCTTTTTGAGTGGCACCCAAAACTTGTAGATCCCAGTCAGTATAAGAGCATCCTAGATGAGTAGCTCTTCTGAGCAGTACCCATCCAGAGCCTTTTTTCTTTCAAGTAGGTACCTGATCTTACCAATGGCAGGCATAACACCCTTCACATTTTCAGCATTATTCTTGATTACCACATAGAAAAGCCAGCCAAGGTAGACCACCAGATGAAGTCTCTGCTCATGATAAGCTTCAGAAAATTCACAGAGTTTATTGTGCACTGCTTTTATCTTGTTCTTATAGGATGTCTGCTTGAAGATATACTTCATTATGAGAGGTAACTCATTATTGTTGTGTTCCCACACAGACCCAAAATTCACCAAGAGCTTCTTGAATTTCTGTTAAAACTAGGCCTGCACTCTTAGCAGATTCTGGTAAGTTGACTTGAGGCTCCTGATTAAATATTAAATAGTATAGGGTTCTGGGTATTTGAAATACATACAATTAGTCCCCTGTTTGAGTGCTGTGATTGCTGTTTATGTTGAGTCTTCAATGTTATTTCAAAAAAATGTTCATTTTTATCAAGAGCTCCACTCAGTATAGTGTTGTGTTCTGAGGCGCAGCACAGACACACAATTGGGAATCCTAACCTTGGGGTTGGATTTTTACTAAGTCTTGGTTAGATGGCAGGGAAGGCTGTGTAATTACCTTGTGGCCCTGGATGAGTAATCTCTACTAGTTGTGGCTAGAGAGAGGCACCAAAGTACTGGAAGACACAAAGACAAAAATGTGAATAGAACTTAATTTTTATTGGTGAATATGAAAAGGAATATATACTGTGTAGCTTTACCACAAAACAGTACATGTACAGTAGGATTACTTGCCACAAGCATGAGTGGGGCAAGTGAGTTGTACAGAGTCAGGAGATTGAACAATTTTATTTTCCAGTTCAGATATAGACTTATTTTGAGAGGCAAAAGCAAAAGAGAGAGATTCATCCTCAAAATAACCCATCAAAGGCAAAATCAAAACATGGTGAATGGTGGAATTCACAACATTGCCCCCCTCTAGATTGGCCTTAGGGGGTTAGTAATTGCAGAGGAACTTGGCATGTACTCAGGCAAACAGACAGCCACTAGAGAGGAGTTTCACGGTGTACCCGGACCCTCGCTTGAATGTCACTTCTAGAGGGCCAACCCACAAGGTATCTAGCTTGTGAGCGCGTCCTCCCACTCTATGCTGATATTAGAGAACATGGTCCCCAATGTTGAACTCAGGCAAGGGAGAGTGTCCAACATTATTGGGGGAGAGCTCAAGCATCTTGGTCTTATACACAGAGGTATAAGCAGTGGCCTGTATGTCAATTATGCAGTTGACCAGATCTTTGATATGGTTGTCAGGATTCATGGTCTTATCAGAGGAGAGTAGGTGGGCCCCTAAGAGCAACATAGTGGTAGCCTTGCACCCATACAGCATAGCAAAGGGGGAATACCCAGTGACATAATGTTTGCTAAGGCGACACACAAAGAGAGCAGCAGGTAAGTATAGATCCCACTTTGCAGTGTCAGAGTAAGTGAGTTTCCTCATGATAGAAACCAAGTGTTCAATTAGCACGTTCCACAGCTCTATTGGTGGAAGGGTTGTAGGGAGCTGAGAAGGATTGATGAGACCCCAAAGCTTCTATGACAGAAGTCACTAACTTTGCATTGAAGTTATTTTCATTGTCTGACAATAACACTTGAATGCAACCATGGTAGTATAAAACATCTTGCAAAAGGAAGGCAGAAGTTGTCTTAGCAGTGATGTCCTTAGTAGGGCAAGCTTCTACCCACTTGCTGAAGTGATCAACAGCAATTAGGATAAAGTGACAACCAGAGCGGGAGCGGGGGAGAGGACCTACAGTGTCAATGCTGACAGTGTGAAAGGCATATTGAGGGGGAACTAATTTGAACTTGTGAGAGGCAGCTTGCGGTCTCTGGAGCTGGCAGTTGTGGCAACTAGCTATCACATCTGGAATCAGCAGGCAAAAGTTTTCCCATAAGTAATTCTTCTGGAGCCAGTCAAAAGTCTTGGCAATGCCCCCATGCCTGGTCTCTTTATGAGCTTGTAGCACCAACAAGAGTTAAAGACTAGGTCATACATAAGGCAGGTACTGGTCTTGTACTTTCTTGAAGAGCTGATTGTCGCGTATGAGGGTATCTTTGGATAGCTTGGACAAGGCCAGTTGTACTTCTTCTGTCTCACTTTCCCACAAAGTATGGGTACCCAATTATTTTGTATAACCGGTCAGCCTCTGCAGGGTGCAAAGCAAGAATGGGCATTCTGGAGAGCCCATCAGCGTTCTGGTGTTGAATCACAGGGACTGGTGGAGCACCATGAAGCCGTATTCCTGCAGACGTAGAGCCCATCTAGCTAGGCGCCCTTCAGGCTCCTTAAGCTGTTGTAACCACTTAAGAGAAGCATGGTCAGCAACAACAGTGAAATTGGTACCATACAAGTAGTGGCGGAACTGTTTAACTGCATGCAACAAGGCAAGACATTCTTTCTCTGTAACACTGTAGTTCTTCTCATACTTGTTTAGGACACAGGAAGTATAAGCCACAGGGTGGTCCACACCTTTGTTGTCTAGTTGGGCCAAGATAGCCCCAATAGCAAGGTTGCTAGCATCAGTGTATAGGATGTATTCCTTATCATAGTAAGGATACACTAGGATGGGAGCCTATTTGAGTTTCTGTTTAAGGGTCTCAAAGGCTTGCTGCTGGCTAGCAGTCCATTCAAAAGGAACATTACGTAACAGATGAACTAGAGGTTCACTAGTATTGGCAAAGTCAGGGATAAACTGTCTATAATAGCCCATCATCCCCAGAAAGACTTGTACTTCTTGCAGGTTGGTGGGTGGGAGCATTTTGTTGATGGCTTCAACCTTCTTGGCCATTGGGCAAATCCCTGTCTGGGTTACCTCACAGCTCAAGAATTCAAGATGCTCTTTGAAGAAAGCACACTTAGATGGTTTTAGCTTGAGTCCAGCCTCTCAAATCTTTATTAACACTTCTTTGAGATGAGCCAGGTGATTGGTAAAGGTAGCACTGAAAACTGTTATATCATCTAAGTATACTAGGACACATGACAGTTTCAAGTCACAGAGGATGGAGTCCATGGCTTGTTGGAAGATGACTGTGGCATTGCAGAGTCCCTGCGGCATACAGGCTGGCTCAAACAGCCCTTAAGATGTAATGAGTGTGGCCTTTTGGTGGTCCTTGGGCTAAAGGTCAACTTTCCAGTATCTTGATGCCAGATCTATTGCAGAGAAGAGCTTAGAGCCTCCAAGACCGCAGAGAGCATCATCAATACACAGCAAGGGGTAAGAGTCCTTCTTGATTAAAGAGTTTAATTGTCAATAGTCCATCACAATACAATGACCCCCATCCTTTTTCTTTAGGATGAGTAAGGGTGAAGCCCAAGGACTTTGGGAAGGGGCCAGTAGCCCAGTGTCTAACAGTTGTTTGAGCCCTTTAGACACCTGAGCGTCCTCCACACAACCGCAGCAATATGGTTTAGTGAGGAAGGGGGGAGCATCTACAGTATCAATCTGATGGATAGCACCTTTGGCTAGGCCATAGTAAGTGCTGTCTTTGGCAAAGATGTCTTAAAATTAATCTAGAAAATCAAGCACCTCCTTCTGCTGAAACGGGGATAGTTTTGGGAAGTCTTGTGCAGTAAACAAAGATAGGACTTGGGTCTCGTCTTCTGGTAGGCTAAAATCCTGGAACATACCAAAGGAATGAAGTGAAAAGACATCAGGAGCATTCAGTAATTTGCTATAACCAACAACCTGCCCTCTATATACAGTTATGGGGAGAGCGGTTAGGTTGGCTACTAGCAATTGAACAGGGTCTTTATGGGAGACATCTAGGATTCCAGGACAGAGGTAAGGTTCATTGCAACCTAGTAAGAGAGGGGAGTACAACTCCAGGAATGTACACTCAGGTAGCTCATACAAGATTCAGGAGTCTAAGATGGCTTGAGAGCCAGGGGGAATGATTATAGCAGAAGTAGTCAGGAGAGGAATTCCCTCAGATGCAGGGCAAGCCATAGACGGACACTTCATGTTGGAGGAGTGGGTACAGTATTTTAGAGTGAAAACATATGTGGGATATTCTAAAGCACACATCTTGAGGTGCTTCCTGGGAACTTTGACTGGTTCCTCAAAGATCATAGGAACTTTGTACCCTAATATAGAGAGGTAACCATCCTTCAAGTTGATGATCTCATTGTATTCCCTAAGAAACTGGGTACCAACTAGGAGATCATAGCTCTCATTCTCCAAGACAATGTCAGGGGCGGCTAAGAGAAGCTTGCTAAACCGCATGGGGAGAGCATAATATGCTCCTATGATGCAAGTCATGGATAGCCCAGATGTATCATATGACTGATGATAATTAAGGTCAGGGGCAAGCTTGAGCTTCTTGACAAGCTTCAAGGATACAACATTGACTGGCAAGCCAGTATCTAGAACGGCCTTGATCTTCACTTTTTGAATGGAGATCTCTACTTGAGTGGTAGTACAACCAAAGGGTGGGAGGACAGCCAGGATGTCTTGAGCCTCTGCTAGTTCTTTGTCCCACTTCTCAATCATGCATCTTAATCCTGGAAACTAATTATAGACAGTTTGGAGAGGAAGCAAAACTGACACAATCTGAATACAGTGTCAGTAACTTCAGCGGCTTCTTTGGATGACTCTATTAGCACAGAGGACCTCTTTGCTTGCGTGAGGTATGGGCAAGAGACAACTTCTTTGGCCTCAGACAAAGGCTTAGTAGTTTTCATAGTCTTTCTTGACCGTAACTTGTAGGGGACTGCAATGGTTTCAGGAACGGCAAGAACTGAATACCTGTATGCGTCAGGGTCATCAACATCAGAATTGTCCAAGTCAGAGTTGTCAGAGATATTGTGAAACAACAGTAGGATGGGAGGAGCCTTGGTATAAGCAGGCTTGGGTTCAGTTATAGAGGGAGGGATTGAAGGAGACTGGGAAGAATTGTCAACCAAGTGCATCTCTGCCTCTAGGTTGACTGTTCTTTTCCCGCCTGCTCCTTGGGATCAGCTCCTTCAACCCAAGGACTGGTGAAGAATTGAGAATGGTGTCCTATCTGGCCACAGTTGTGGTAACCTTGACCTTGAGGAGGATTTTGCAAGTTCATTGTAAGGATGCAAGGGCCACAGGAAGACAAACCAGAGTTAGAGGTGGCACAATTCTCCCAAACAACTGCTCCAGAGTGGGTAAGGTGCATATCCTGCAACAACGTCTTTATGCTCTTCATGGAGAAAAGCATAGCTTTATGAGATTTGAAATAGAGGCACAGAAGCTGGTTAACCTTGAGGGCTTGAGCGCAAGCCATGTAAGCTTTGTGAGCCGTCAATTGTCTGCTCATTATCAGTTGCTGCCCTTTCATGTAGAATCTATCTGCAAATTCAGCTAGGGTCTCCTTAGGTTTTAAAGCAATGTGCATGAAGGCGTCCTTCTTCACTTCTAAACTAAGATCACCACCAAATTTTTCAATCAAAAGCTGCTTCATATCTTCCCAAGTCTTGATAGTGGGCAGCTCAGGCACCACTACCTCTTGGCAGGTCAGGTGTAGACAGGTCAGAAATATGTTCTTTCTTAACTTTGTCTGATGCTTATCTCATGGCAGTTTTTTAGATAGTTAGGAAAGCTGCAATAGTTGAGGTTTTGTGATTGAATAATTTCTTAAAGGTAGGCTTAAAATGTGCTTTAGGAGTTGGACCACCATTGTTGCTATTGAGTACATTTATGTGCAGGGAGAATTCTGCTTCAGATTTGGAGAGAGGCTGTCTAGCCCACAGCTGTTGAACACTTTCCTCAAGGGTAGTCAGGGTCTCAACAGCGCGGGCACCTGTATCATTAGCTAGAGTGGTCTGTTGCTCAGTAACATCTAGACATTGGCCTTGGGTTGTTACTACCGTGAAGAGCTCAGCCAGTTGAGAAGTAAGGGATAGCCCCACTGAGAGGCAAGGGGCAAACCTGTTGTTTACTGAGTTGATCAATTCACTCATCTCTTTTATGTCTCTGTCTAGCTCAACATGGTCCTGTTTCAAATGGTCACCTCATTAGCTAGGGCAATCAACTCCCTAGTGTATTGGATTTGAGGGGCCCCTGACAATCCAGGGCAGCAGTCATCTTTATTGACAACCCCAACTGGACTTGCAGCAGTTGCTACCATTTTGTGTAGGGCAGCAAGTTCCTGCTGTAGCTCAGCCACTTGGGTGATCAAAGCAAGCACCTGTGGATCAGGCTGAGGAGCTTCAGTAGGACGTCCTTGACTGAGGGTAGACACACATAGATCTCAAATGGCATCCCATAGTCTCTGCTCTCTATCCATCAAATCATCTGTTGGGGGGAAGGGAGAGCATCTGGCTTGGGCATAGATAATTCATTCACTTGGTTCTGAAGCTTGACAATAGCGGCGGCAGTGACAACTCTTTCTTGATCAAATTCCGCACTGAGCTCATTAAGGCCTTTAGCAGCAAGGTCCTCTACCTGCTGCAGTTGCTCAAAGGAATAAGTGCTGAATACATTGAGCTTCTTTACAAGTTGTTCAAAGTCAGTGAGATAGGCATTCAGGGTGGAATTGACTTGGGCGCGCCAGGGCTGTTCCAACTGGTGAAACTCATGTAGACACTCTCTGACATATTCAGGGATGGATTGGTGCATTCATTTAATTGAATTTACCAAACAGGTATGGGGGTGATAGAGTTGCGCTGATTGTCTGATACTAAGGAAAACAGGGAGTGGATCCACTTTTGGTAGGCTGTAAACTGATCCCAGTGATGGGCAAGAGCTGCTTGTAGAGACATGATTTCTTGAACGTGGAGCCCTAACACCATTTGATGGTGGGCTAAGGCAGGCTGCACAAAGGATGACAGTAGGTGCTCAGCGGAGCCAGCCGCTGAGAGGAGATGTTGTGGAAATTGAGGAGCCACAATCAATTTGTAGTATTCCACCTGACTGAACTGCAGCTGAAGGCAAGAAATGGCTCCTTCACGGGCTATCCCACAGGCTACTGCCATGACTTGTTCTAAGTCAGGGGTACCCATGGGGTAAGCAACTAGGTGGGGACCATTCCCAAGGTTCAGTACAGTAAGGATAATAGGCAGGTCTGCAATGTCTTCCTCAATAGGAGGGCTGGTAATTTCAGGTGAAGTTGGCTCTTATATAGGAGGAGGCAAAGGACCTGAAAATGTGAATACAAAAGGGATAACCAAGGGGCTTACAGCTCCTGTAGTGAGCACCATTTTTGTTGTGTTCTGAGGCGCAGCACAGAAACACAACAGGGAATCCTAACCTTAGGATTTGATTTTTACTAAGTCTTGGTTAGATGGCAGGGAAGGCTATGTGATTACCTTGTGGCCCTGGATGAGTAATCTCTACTAGTTGTGGCTAGAGAGAGGCGCCAAAGTACTAGAAGACACAAAGACAAAAATGTGAATAGAACTTAATTTTTATTGGTGAATATGAAAAGGAATATATACTGTGTAGCTTTGCCACAAAACAGTACATGTACAGTAGGATCACTTGCCACAAGCATGAGTGGGGAAAGTGAGTTGCACAGAGTCAGGAAACCAAACAATTGTATTTCCCAGTTCAGATATAGACTCATTTTGAGAGGCAAAAGCAAAAGAGAGATATTTGTCCTCAAAATAACCCATCAAAGGCAAAAGCAAAACATGGTGAATGGCAGCATTCACAACATATAGAGAATTGCTTAATGTGCATCATACATTCACATGTGTAGACATAATAAATTCACTGTGAGAAGCCCAATAGCCTCCCAAATTCATTGAGGTCAGCTGTGGGCAATAGATATTGACCAGGAATCTCCCGTGCCAGATTATTATTATCCTCATCAGCTACAAACACCTGGTTTATGAAAAATCCAGTAAAGCTTTTATAAAATGTGGGTGGTATATATCATACCAAAACAGTTTTCTCATATCCCCCTAAAATTGCTAAAAATAAATTAATCAGTGTCTTTTTTGTTAATAGTTTTACCTATCTTTGTGTTTGATCAATTGGCAGTCTCATATGGCGCTACTTTCTCTTTTACTCCAAGCTTGTGAGACAAATCCTCAATTTTAAATAGATCACAGTGCATAGCCCATATGACCATATTCTTCAGGTGATAGTTGTTACCCCATCCACCAGGAAAAAATAAATTTGTGATCTTTTTATATCTAGTATATTGGCAATCTTGCTGGTAAGATTTAATATCCTGTTGGATATATCCTTGAGTGGGTTGTTTAACCAAGGCCTGAGAGCATGTGGGGTGACCTGTGTCTTCTCCTCAACTTCTATTATAGCTCATTAAACAATACACTGTATTTCATACAGTAGGTCCCCAAGCCTTTCAACTTCCACAGCAATATCACCAAAAAGTACAGTGTATGCTATGTCTTGATACATTATATAAAATTGTTCAATGCTATATTTAATATAAAATCTCTTCTTCTTATATCTTTTCTGAACTATTTTTTTCACATGAAAAAATAGACTATTTTAATTCACAATTCTTTTTTCTTTTGTCAACACTATCTGTTTGTTGCTTTTGTATTACTTATTTTAGCTTGTTCTTGCTTGTCTTTGTCACTTATTTTTTCCTGATAGTCTAAATTAATGGCTAAAATGTGAACTATAATTTACTTGGAACTTATTAGTTGTGATTTTCTTCAAATCAAATCCAATTAAATTGAAAATTTCTAATACAGCACTGTACTCAAAGTAAATTTATTAAACTTTATAGCCCTCATTATGAATTATTTATATCTTGATTTCTTTAACACTGAGAAATCCAATGAAAACTAAATCCAGGACCCATATAAAAGCTAAAAAAACAAATAGATTTTTTTAGTTGATTTTTGATTTTTTGTGATGTTTTCAGTTCATTAAAAAGTCACAAATTGCATTTAATCCAGTAACAGGATTCAGCAGCAACCTATGGCTGGTTAGTGGACAAAACAATCACAAATCAACCAAACAAAGATTTATATTATGCACTGGATCTTTGCTGGCCACCAAGGTGTGTCCTGGTTCAAAGCCAGGGACCAACTGGGTTGGGGTGATATTCTCTAAGTGAATGAGTTCCAAGGCCTGGCTTGTTACTGAGTTTTCAGACATGAAAAATCTTACAGCAATTTTTAAAAATATACTAGCATTAGCATCATGAATCATCACATCTCTCTATGCTTGTCCTTCTCTTGGAACATATAACTTCTGGAAGATTCCTGAAAACTCACTGCTTAGGAACTCTTGTCCTCTTGGAATGGGCTTCAAACCTTTTAGCGTTCTGGTTCACTTTTCATCAGAAGTTTGGCTGTGTACCAGCTTTTTTTAGTGTTGCCTGTTGTTGGGATTTTAACCAAGCAATGATGCCAATTATGAAAGAGCTCACATATTAGGATCTCAGCAGCCAACCCCATAAATTAATAGTATAAAAATCAATGATGCAATTATTAAAGAGCTTGCGGATATGGATTACAGCAGCCTAATACCATACATTAATAACATAAAATGTATGTATATTGGACCAGCAGCAGTCTGCTGACTTGAACCACAAATCAGCCAATGATAAGCACTGTTGCAGCGCTTAGCTAATACATGATTTATTGCCACACCACTTTGGAAAAGCTGTAGGCGTTGCAGCTCTGCCTAACAATTAAACTAGGCGCCAAAGTGCCAAACTAATTATATTTCAGGTGCTGCCGCGCCAACTGAAAATTATTGCAAGCGCCACCTTGCAAATATTGTAGGCACCAGAGCACCACTCTACTTTTACATCAAGCTCCAAGGCACTGGGTTTGATTCCCCATAATCTTGAATTCCCATATTAATCATATTATTAAGCATTGAACCTGAAGTATGTTCAGGATAGAAGGAAGTGATCCTGAAGCTACTAAATGAATCCATGCCATCAAAGGCCACCTGTGTTGGGTGAAGATGTTAATATTCTATTGGTTGACATACAATAAGTGTTAAACCTAGATTACTGATTACCCAAAATAAGGGCGTGTTAGAATGTCCTAGAAGACATTGCTAGCAGCCCAGGAATTAACCTTTGAGAAGGTATAAGAATAATTAATCAATTGTAATAAAATAATCTTTTAATCTGCAAGTACTTCTGCATGTTCAGGAGCCATCCTTTGACAATAATTATGTTTCCATTTGATCCTGGCTCTTCTGATATGATACTACTCATAACCTGATATATGAATGTATTCAAGCAAATGCCCTGTGCCCTATAATATTAAATAATTGTTGCGCTGTAATGCAAAAAACACAGCACCTGTAATGATTATCCTTTTCAGCACTTGGGTAGTAGATATAGTTAAAGATTTACATTGCCAAAAACACTCTTAAAACGTTTATGGGTTGTGAAAGTCTTTATTAAAAAAATAAAAATATCTTAGAAGACTTCTGATGTGCCTTTTTTCTGTAGTCCTCTTAGATATCTGATTTTTAAGTCATAATCTCTGATTGCCTCATAAGATCAATAATTAAGATGTTATATTCTAATAGCTGTCTTTTTAATCACTGATTTATAAACTTTTGTATTAAGCTTTCCCCTTTAGGATGATTTTTAAAGCTTAAAATAGTCTGGACATTCACTTTTATATAATAAAATAAGCTTTCAAATTTACTTTATCCAATTCTAAAACATCTTCATAATGTCCTTTAAAATATTAATTAAGCTTTGAGATGTTAAACCAATGAAAATAATTAGTAAAAAAGCCTCAAACTCAACCAATTATGTTAACATTTATTATCTTCAAACACCTCAGACGTTTCAGATTCTTTGCAGGTTTGTCATAATTTGAATAAGTAATAAATGTTTCACAGCTCAAAGCGTTGATAATTTGTGCTTCAAGGCATTAAAAATTTCCTTATTTTCTTTGACGCTTCTTTGCATTCAAACTCAACTATTTCACATAGTGGATTACTAATTCAATTGTTTCCCTGCAAAATTTTAAATCTTGTCTTAGATTCTGCCTTCATAGAAAAATCAAGGAGAAAATTTTCACCAAAACATTCAAAATTTTGCTCTTGTAGTGAAATGCTTTGGAGAAATGTTTCAGCTTGTATTCAACATTTCCCCTGAACTTTTTTCATTTATCCAATATCTTAGCATGTTGCTTATTTATTGAGAGTATATATGTTGCAAGAAAAAATTCCTGCTATCAATTGGCAAAGAAAAATTCCAATTTTGAGATTCAAACCCTGGGTCCCTGTGGGCTGCCTGCGTTTTTTTGGACTCAAATCAGAAATAGATTTGACTTCAGAGAAACCACCAAATCCCATCAGTGTAGTACCTTCTACGCTCAAACCCTACTTCATAGGGAAACCCCTGATCCCAGCTAATGAGAGCAACAGCCCAAAAGACACCCCCACAATTGCCTGGGTCATCACCAATGAAGTGTTAAGTGAATTACCCTGATCCTGAGGCCCACAGGTTGCTGAAAAATCTTTTGTCTCAAAAAAGGATTCTGAGGCTCCCCTTTTGATGCAGCCAATGAAGAACCAACAATTCCAGGCTCTCCCAAGGTTGTTCAAACCCTGGAAAACGCCACCACCTGGCCCAAAATAATTTGCAAAAGTTTTCACAGTTATGTTGAGCATACTTATACCCAAGAGATGACATGAAGATGCTTATTGCCATCCTTACAATAAAGGATTATGAACCTTTTTTTCAAACAGGTCTTACCCTACATTCTTTTAGCACTTTATCATTTTCAATCTGATCTTCCCAGGTCTGTCCCTGCTTCCCATCAAGCCCAAGAAAACACGGACCAACCGCCCAAATTTTTCTGTCCCTCAGGAGCTTCCTACGGCCCAGTCTATTTTACAGAGTATCCTCCAAACCCAGATTATTCAGAATTTACCTAAGAGGAGATCCTAATTTACAACCCAGAATTATGTACCAGAGAAATAGAGCTTATTGGCTGTGAAGGAACTTGGATTACCAAACAACCTTTGCCATTTTGCAACAATTATAACTACCTGCCCGCGTATTTGGTACCAATGACCCCTCCCTTGATCCTGCGGCCTGGCTGCCCACAAGAATATGTTGCTACTAGTAAGTCCACCTTTACCCAGATATTTGGAGTCATGTATATCATAACACTGGCTTAATTGATTTTATGGTGCTCTCTAGCAAACCCTGCGCCATTCTCAGGAAAGCACTATCCTACATTGTAAAGTTACACCTCCCTCTTAGGCCTCCACTTCAATTCCCGCCAAATGCTTGGGGATCTCAACCAAATTGTGTTTGAACAACTATCCAAAAGTTATTGAAAAAGCCCAAGAAAAGCCCTTGAATTAATACTTATGGAATTATTCCAACGATGCCCCACTTAACCCACCCAAGAGACACCCCTGGTTAAATATCATGTGCAAGAGCAGCCAGGAGCAGTGGAAATTGCGTCCAAAGCAGGCTTCTCAATTTTTAGTCAAGTTGGTTTTCCTTTTGATTCTGTCCATTCAAAATTTGTTAAGATTTTCCTGTCTTGAGAAATGCACTCATATTCACTCATTTTATTGGTCAATTAATTTGATGACATTCAATCTCCCACCCCAATTCCCTCCCCCCTTAAATGAATGCAAGAGCTATAAAAGACCTTGCTTCATCATTCTCTACTCTAATAAATTTCAAAAAAATTTAGTCTAATTTGGCCATTTTGTTTTTCTTGTTACTTTTGGTGTTCATTTGATTCCCTCCCCCTTTGGCCTCCCAGGAATTGTTGGCAGCAACCTTTTGGTTGTTGTTGAAACTGTGATCTTGTTAAGGTTGTAATGGTTTTATACCTACTAACCTGCTCCCTAATTCTCACAGTGGTCCCTTTTTTCTGGGCCTGCAGGCCATCCACCCGCAAGTTCTCAGGAACCTACCACAGGATGGATCCCTGACAATATAGACCATAGTTATGTTTCCCAAACTATACCTTTTTGAAGTAGGAACATGTTGCACTAACTATCCCTTTTCACTCAAGTGATTAGTCTAGGCTTTTCTGCACAAATTAACCACATTTACTTCCTAAGCACCCCAAAGCATTAAGTTCAGTAGATGTTTCTCTAAACAGCCACCTCAATGACAGTTTCAGGCACCTCATGCTTTCATAGTAGCAGTAAGTTTCCCTCTTAAAGCTACACATAATTCACTAATAAAGAAACTCCAACCATTGTGGTTGTGCGCCCAATTGTATTATAGTCCCAGTTGATCTCAGGATCTCAATTCCATGTAATATAATTATCTCAGTAAACATTTATACCCTTGTATAGTACTAAAAAATTTACCTTCTATTAGCACTCTAAGGCTCAAATATCAAGCAAAAAACCCTTGCAGTTGAGAAAACATCAGCCATTGTAGCTGTGCAAGCAGAATACCCTAAAATTTACCTCTATTTAGATAACCAATCTTTATTTAGCCTGCATCTGCTCCTACCTGCCAAACATATCCAAATGTGGTTCATCACAAGCCAATCTTATTTTGGGCTTTATATGGGTCCTGGATTTGGTTTTCATTGAGTTTTTTAGTGTTAAAGAAATCAAGGTATAAATAATTTGGGAGTTCTGGCTACATGTTTAATAAATCTACTTCAAGTGTGGTATTGTATTGGGAATTTTTATTTCACATGGATTTGATTTGTAGCTAATGTACAACCAGTTGATTCCAAGTAAATAATACATGAAAATAAATAATTTATGTCAAATACTATACCCAATATGAAACTACTGATGGTTCACTATCAATTATAATTAGCCATACCAATAGTAGACTAGTGCACCCTAAAACAGGTTGTTTAAAAATCATTAGTAAAAGAAGACTAGATTAATATGATTATTGTATGGCTTTGCTGCAGGTAAATTCCTGCTGATCCTCCAGTCAGGCCCACCTGGAGATCCCTGCTTAAATGAAAACGCTGATAGCCTTGCATAGCATTGGTTAATATCTGGATGAATTTAATACCATTAAATATTCTATCTGATAAAAATCAGAACCCAAATTTTAGCTGACCCAAGGATTATCTGCCAGCAAATCCCAATCATTTCTTGCTGAAAAATACCCATGTCATATTTCCCAACCAAGACAGGTAGCCTAGAACAACCAACAATTGATCATGTAAACAGAAGGCAAGACCTTTCCCTGTGAAAGGGCTTTCACAACAAAAATAAAAAGGGTTTCCTACAGACGGTGTAATGCCCATATGCCAATTAGATGAATCTGTGGCACAGCTAACCAGTGTAAGCCAAGAGACCAGATGTACATAAAGAGGTGTGATTCTGCCACTTATAAAGCTCTATTCCCCAGTTGCAGCCAATTAGATCCTCATATGTTAGCTGATTAGGATCAAGGAATGAACTAGAGGCCCATGGTTAGACAGCAAGCAATCAACACACATCCAGAGCGGTATTTATAGTACCACTCAAGGGCTCCACAAACAACTTTTCCTACCCTTTTATCAGGATTAGTGTATGCCAGCTAAGACAGAGTATTAATAGATTAAGATATATTTTGCCTCTTACCATCTTGTTCAAGTGTCTACAAGCAGAGGGCAGGTGGGATTTCAGTACATAAAGCACTAAATAACAAGCAAAGAGGTTAGTAACAAGCAAGAAGCAGATACCATCAAAAGCTTCACACCTGATATAAATGTAATTAGATGCAAGAGACAAAATAAAATCAGAATCAGTAGACATTATAGATGTAAATAAAGGCAGGGCTGTCTCTTAAAGTACCTTAATGGTTAATCACTGGAGCCTTGTGTTAAAACATGAAAATGTGGATCAACTGGAGAGGGGCAGGAGGGGGTGAGTTAAATGTGAGAGGGGTTTGGGTATGTAGATTGAAGGCTAAAAGCCCAATTTCAGTAGAAATTGCTTTATTATGCAACACTTTGTATTGCTTATCTACCATGAGTGAGGCAGGAATAAAGATAATGGAGTTACAAGGGCTGCAGCAGACACTTTCTGTATTCAAATTATGAGCTACTGGCTCAGAAAAAAATCAGAAACAACCTGCTAGGAAGGATATCACCCTAGTTGTTTAAGCTCATGAATATGATGGCACAGCCCTTTAGATCCATGGATCTAGCTATACTGCCAATATTTCACTATAAAATATCAGCAAGATGACAATTGGCATTGCCTGAAGGTAAATGAACACTGAAATCTCACCTCTTGGATGATATCATTTGAAGCTTAGTTCCCCTCCATTTTATGGCTCAAATAGATCATGTATTTGGTCCATGTTGACTTCCATGTCTCCAGGATGGCCTCTATAGTTGGCTTGTATCTGTATCTGCTGACATAATTGGTCAAAGTATAAATAAAATACAGCCTCTCTTAGAGAAACTGCCAAAAATGCCCCAAAAAATCAGCATATGGTTTTTTACCACTTACATCATTATGGCCTTATTTGGGACCATAATCTTGGTAAGCCACATCTAGTTTTTAGTGAAGTATAACAACACATCCTCACTAGTTAAAGTGGAAATCCGGCTTAACAGCACCACCAATTCTGAATAGTACAGTGTACTTTTGGGCTGTCTCATCCATCCCTGCACTGACTGAAGAATACTTGCATCAAAATTGCAACACTGTGCATTCACCCCAGAAATATCTGTTTGAAGACCCAAATACCATAACAGACCAGTTGGTATCTGAATTTGGTGGGTTTGATGTCAGTGCTGTCTTGTAATACAGACAGCATGATAGGATAAGCCTTATGCACTTGTATGCCTTTTTAGAATGCATAGGCTTCACTTTGATTTTATTTTCACACTTGTGTACCCCATTGAACTCTCTCATACTGATTGGCTGTGTGAACCCAAGGCGTTCAGTGATTGCCTGAAAGCCTGGCCCTTACGTGTTCAAAGCCATGATCTCCTGGATGGTCTGGTTTATTACAATTTTTTGCCCTTCTTTGATGCTGTGCCTGATTCTGCTTCCTGAAAAGGAGAGAAGGATGATTGGATGGATTCATACGGTGGAACCAAGGTATTTTTGGCTGAAGTAAGATTGGTCCCAACATCTTTTTGTACACAGGTTTGGTGATTGCCCTTTTCAGCATTATTCTTGGTTAGTGTCCAAACAACAACCCCAGTTTCACTGGCAGGAGCCTACAGATGTTCATCATCTGGAGTGTAGTTAAAGCACTGGGTGGATGCATCAGTAGTACTAGCCCCTTGCTCTTGGTACTAAGGGTCAATAAGAGCAAATCCACAATCACTTGGAAACTGGTATCAAGAACACAATAAATTTTTAATAAAAGCATTAGAAATAAAAAAATTCCCATAGTTCTAGTAGGAATTGGACTTTATTAAAAGATTACTAGCAGGTGTCTGGCTGATCTGGTTGAAAAGGATGAGCTTTAAATTTTGATACTGCTATCGCATTTATACTTCTGGGAAGTATAATAAACAAAATAAAGGGGAAGATTAAAGAAGAGAATGATACTTTATTGAATATGAATATAGGTTAATATATAGTATCATGTCAAGCTACATGTTGTCCATGTACGTCATGGAGGTCATGGGGCTTATCTAAGTAATGTTCCTCTTAAGTCACGAGGCTTAATCAAGTTGTGTTCCATATAGGACCTGGATTGAGTGATCCCTGTCATAGATGTTTAACTGATAATGGTGCCACCAGTTTATTGGCTGGGCAGTGAACCACTCAGTGAGCTGCTTGGTGATTTACTCAGGGTGTTAATTCCCTGAGAGGGAGTAATCAAAGATGTTGCGACACTGCATTTCCTTGAATGAAGTTAATTGGATTGGTTGAGGATATCTCTCTTTCCTTCTTGAGGGTTGCTTTTGATGAAAATAGAGTGAAGATTCAATGCAGCTCTATTGATTTTGTTTGGTGTGTGCTCAGCTCTTATGTGTGTTGTATCAAATGTTCTGTATCCTTGGCATGATTCTTCTGTAAAAGTGATATATGTTCAAGTGCTGTTTGGATTGTGAGATACCCATGCACAATTCTGATTTGCTATGTTGTTCAGTTGTATATTGTTAGCTTTGGGTGTGGCTAGACGTTTTACTGGTGTTTGATGCGTTTGATGTACTACATTAAAGATATTAGAAGCTTTCTGTCCCCTGATCTTAATAAAAAACTTGAGCCAGGTATTTTTGTTTTATCACCAACTTTGGTTTGGACATTTTAGGGGTATGAAGATATCCCATCAAATATTTTTCTGTCAGCTGGTTTTCAGTCAAATTTGATACAACTATCATTTTCTTCATGTGTAATTTTTTTACTTTGCAGCAATAAAAATTCAAAAATCAAAAATAAAGAAAGTCTCTCTGATAAAAGTTATCCTTTATAACTTTTAATGGTCCTATTTTATTTTCTAGCAGTGAAATTTAATTTAATTGGCTTTTTAAAAGGGAAATATTTCTAATCAAGCCTCTTAAATAAAAATAAATTAAAAATAATTATGTGTGTGAAGCATAGCTTCTATTAGTTGGTAGATTATATGTTTGATCTACTGTAAATCCAGAACCTGAATATAAAAATGTGAGATAGTCAAATCCTTGGTCCAAATTTTGAATCACTTTTGCGGGCAACTCAGCTGAGTGAAAATTAAAATATTTAATAAAATCAACCATTTAATTTGACTTTTTTGATTTATTTAAATTGGCAAGTTTCAAATCCTTTGAGCAGATAACTCAACTAAAAAAAGACAAAACTCAGCAAAAAAATGTGAGATACATGAATCAGAAATGTGGGATTCTAATGTATGATTTGATATTTCCTGTATTTCAAACAAATCATAGACATCATGTAAAACTTAACAAATCTGAAATTGCGGGATTTTCAAATTCAAGAACCAAATTTCAAATCAAAAATGAGGTGAATTTGAAATAAATATAATTTTTGGGTGTCTCAAAAAGGATGCTAAAGGATCTAGAGTGGATTTGTGCTAATTTTTTTAGGAATCATAGACATTCTCAAAAATTGTCCTATTTCATTTTAGGATGGCTAAAATTTAGATGCTTGATTACAGTAGACTTTAAAAAATGCTAATAATAAAATAGAATTATATATTACAATCTATCTTATCACATTGTCTTTTCCTTGTTGTTTTGATTGTTCATTTGCTGTTGATAATGTGCTTGCGTTTAATTGGATAGTTTCACCTTCAGTTGCCTTGGTAATAAGAAATCAAGTCACCTCCCTGAGACCAGCTGTGGTCGCGGAGGCAACTTGATTTCCTATTGCCAAGGCAACTGGAGGTGATACTACCCAATTAAATGCAAGCACATTATCAACAGCAAATGAACAATCAACACATCAAGGAAAAGACAATATGATAAGATAGATTGTAATATGTAATTCTATTTTATTATTAGCATTTTTAAAATCTACTGTAATCAAGTATCCTTAATAGCAATTCATTAATACTTTTGTAGTAAACTGATAGTTTATCTTTCTTACCTCTCCTTCTTTCCTTCCTCAAAAGTAAGTTTTATGGCCCTCGGCGTAGCCGGGGGCCAAAAACTTTTAAAAAATTTCTGCATCATCAGGAGGGTAGCTCATATATCATTATATGGGTTTATAGTCGCTATATTAGTGATTTAGAGTGCAGAATATTGCATCATCTCCTGTTTAGACAATTTTACATTTCACTTAATTTCATGTCTAAACATGGTTGTTGAGATTGGATTTTTCATTTGATTTTATACAGAGTGGAGTTTCTTGATTTGGGTTGATTTGTCCTAGTTTCTTACTGTACATTCAATTTGGATTCCAGTTCCCGCAATTATTATTTGAGTTTACTAGTGGCATTCAAAAGTGATTTGAAATTTGGTTCTTGGATTTGACAATCTCGCAATTTCAAAAAACATAGTAAACTTAATGAGAATGGTTAATGGATTTGAACACTTCAAATCTGATTTGAGTTAATTCATTTCATCCATTGGAAATGTGCAGTTTGACTTGAAATTTGCAAAGTGTCTATGAGTTCCCGCATTTTTAAAACTCCAAATAAAAATACAAAGAATTCAATTTAATTAAAAAATGCTATCCCACAAAAGTGATTCAAAATTTGGACCAAGGATTTGACAATCCCACATTTTTATGTTCAGGTTCTGAATCTACAGTATTGTAAAGTTAAAAATTTTATATATAAAGAAAATTTTGGCTGGACCAAGTTCGACTGAAAATCTGTTGCAAGGAAATTAAATGGCTGGATATCTCCCTGCTCCAATTCCGAGATGGGTGTATACTAAAACATTTATAATTGATCTTGTTCGGATTAGAGAGGGGGAAAAAGTTTGGCAAAAAGTTTTAGTTGCGAATGTGAACACCAACCAGGAGAACAGGGGGTAGCCGCTCTTAAAGAGCACTAATAAAGTTCTATTTTTTAAAAATAAAAAAACAAGAGAGCGGGGAATAAATTTCATCTAGGAGGCAAATAGTTTGATCAAATTCTAAGCTGCTAGAAACTCGACCGCCAACTGTTCAATAGCTCTCAGAGAGTTGTGATCCATGGGTGAACCAAAAAGGCAGCCATGTCTGATTATTAAGCTTGAAAGATATTGTGATACATGCTATCGATATGGGCACCCGTTTAAAATACGATTTGAAATTATATTTTTAAACTGAAGCTTGTTATCAGATTGAGTGACTATTAAGAAGCATGTTTACATATCAGTCCGTTACTAAACTATAAAAACCATAATTCGCAGAATCATATCCGCTGATTCTTTTATCTTGAAGTTTCTATAGGAAATCAAAGCGCAATGGCCGGATCTCAGCAGAACTGTCGAGTTATTTTGGGGTAATGCATTTTTCAAACCTTGACAGAATTAGTTCGCAAAGGGTTTAGCACTTATATCACAACTCTGCAAACTTTCTTCCAGGGCAGCTTTTTACTGATGCGTGTAACGTTGGGTCAATTTTGAACTAATTGGCTTCCTCAGGACAATGACCTTTGGCGAGCATGGGGTTGGGTCCAGAGTCAAGGACGTCGAAAAAGTTAAGGAGATCCTTGATTATTTTCAAAAGGCTGGGTTTAAAGAGCTAGGTAAGAGTTTGTCAATTTTTTTCGTTTATAGTTTTTATTTCCCAGTTCAACCCCACTAGATTATATATACATGCTTGCATCCTTATTTATTCTTGCTCAAGCTAAATTCACATCTTTACCTTAAAGGAATACAACCTTAACGATGCTACTTCTATTCGCCTTACATTTGAGAACTACCTTGACAAAGGCGCTAATATCTTAACCTAGACACTGCTCGGATGTATTGCGAGGGAAACACTGAAGAGGTGCTTGGAAATATCGGGGTGCAAAAGGCCCCTTGGAACTTTAAACTAGCAACCAAGATCTACCCATTCAATTCAGGGGACCACGAGCCCGCCAAGCTTAGGAATACCTTCCAAACTAGCTTGAAGGCCCTCCAAGAAGGCCATGTTGACATTTTTTACTTGCATGCACCCGATCACAAGACTCCCTTGGAAACTACTCTGGAAGAGGTGGATCGCTTGTATAAGGAAGGCAAGTTTACCGAGGTAATTTGGATATCTTTCCGCAAATATTGTCTTGCGCTAATCACTTTAACGTAGCTTGGACTCTCCAATTATTCATCGTGGCAAGTAGCTGAGATTTACCATATCTGTCGGAACCGCGGGTTTGTGATGCCTACTGTTTATCAGGGAATGGTATTTAGCAATCGATTTCTACGCTAATGGGTTCAGTATAATCTATTGACAAGAGAAGTAGAAACCGAGTTATTCCCTGCTCTTGCAAAGTTTAACATCCGTTTCTATGCTTACAACCCCCTGTGTGGAGGGATGGCTTCTGGCCAGTATAAAATTGATGATGTGAAGGAAGATGGATCCAGATTTGATCCAAATGTCTCCCAAGGAAAAAGGTATTAGTTTTTTTAAACGTTCTGATTTCAAAGATATCGGGAGCGGTACTGGAAGGGACGCTATTTTGAGTCTGTGGAAAAGATTCGGGAAGCATGCGTTCCTCATGGCATAGCTCCTGCTGAGGCTGCCTTGCGTTGGTTGGTGCATCATTCCAAGATCAATCCCCGAATTGCTTCTGGTGGCCGTGATGGTTTGCAATCTATTTATCCATCTACTAATCCCAAAAGGTATTCTGATTGGCGTCTCAACTCTTGAGCACACAAAACTCAACATCAAATACTCTCTTGAAGGCCCCCTGCCTCAAGATCTTGTTGATCTCATTGATGAGTGTTGGAATCACTGCCAACCAGCCTGCCCTCACTACTTCCGCTAAATCGATTGTATATATAAGATTTCAGCTGTGAAAAGTGATGCAGTCTATATTAAGTGTTACTAGGTTTTCACAGTTCATATTTTGAATAAGTTGATGTTTGTTGGCACTTGAATTGGATATTTAAAAACCTCTTAATATTCTCTGGATCGATCTGATACAACTTAACAAGTAAACCTTTGATATCAGCTGTATTTTAAAGTAATCCCAGTAACTTTGGGGTTTTCAATAGTCACAATTATTTTTTGGCGACTACTTAAAGAGTTTATCTGATAAGAGTTGTACCTATATTTCTAGCCAAGCCAAATGAATATCCAATCAACTGCCGTACCTTATGGCATAAACACTGGTATTCAATCTGCCCAATAATTTTGTCTCACCCCTATAAGAGTGAATCCATACAGTACACAAACTTGTGAGAGGCAAACAGTTCAAGTTTAACCAAACCAAGTCCAAAAATAAACCCTGGGAGATTAACTTGGGAGCAGCTTCAGGTTTTTACAAGTACAAGGTTATCTGATCACCCTTTGGCTAGGGTGGGCCCTCATATTTGCTACTGTTGAGTATACACTCTTGGAAGTATATAAAAAAGATAAAGGAGGAAATTGAGAAGAGGATGATACTTTACTGATATGAATTTAGCAGATTATATTGTATCGTGGGAAGCCATATACTGTACATGTGCATCATGGTAGCCATGGGGCTTATCCAAGTAGTGTTCCGCTTAGGACTTAAAAGGTTTGGTCCCCGTATAAGATGGGTGGCTGATAATATTGCAACCAAGTTTCCAAACTTGCCTGCCAACCTATCTCACGATACACAGGGGGCACTTGAAGAGCTGTCCCTTGACTATCTAACGACATGAACCAATCTGATGGCAATGTCAAACTGCGGGCACTATCTTCTAATTAGGTGCGCTGCCAATTTGACATTGTCAATCCCTGCACAAGGGTTCCTTGGTCTTAAACCTTACATGAAGCCTGCCACTGTGCAACCCCCAGGTGGTCTTGTGGCTCTCCCATATGGTATATTAGTCAGAATACCAATTAATAAACCTTATCTTATTCTTCTCATTCTTGTCTTTTCTATTAGACTGTTGTCTTCCCCAATCCAAATACTGAATCCTCATTGGTTCAGTTGCAACAGTGGTAGCAGCGGTAGGTTGACAACCTACCTAAAGAGAAAATTTCCCCAAGAAAGGACAGAGTACGGGCTGTATGGCTACTTCCCACCAAGAAACCTTCCTGCCAATCTCCAAGGGGGACATCTCTAACAGGTACATCATCTATCAAGATCAACTGATACTTACAAGTGTGTACAACCGACTCTGCCCCAGTCAGATCTGTCATAACGTATGCTCAACCTCCAGTTGAAAACCTTTGCAGGTGGCATGAAAGGGGCTGACATTGTCAGCTGGCTCCACTCCACCGAGACCCGCCTCCGTATATGTCAGGTACCTGAGCCTATGTGGGTCACCACTGCTTCAGGCTGCCTTACGGGACCTGCTGCAGTTTGGTTCACCACCTGGGCCAGTCAAGAGATGGAAATCACCTGGGCATCATTCAGGGATGCCGCAAAATCCCACTACAGTGAGACTTTTTTGCCCATTGTGGTAGGGACTCTCCTTCTGGCTATCAAACAGACTGAGTCCGTTCCTGAATACCTTGCTGCTGCCCCAGAAGCCATGACTGACAGGAGCACCATGCTTCTTACCTTAATAGTTACTGGGCTCAAACCCCATATCTGCAAGTGGGTTCCCGTAGGTTGTTACACCTCCATTGTGGCGGCTAATAATCAGGCTTCAATGGGTTTCCTACGCTCCAATGACACACCATCCCAACCTTGTCCCACACCTGGCAGTGCTCATAATCAAGTAGGTTGCTGCCAGCCACACCAACAGAAAAATGAGGGTAGGCGCCCCGTGAGGGGAAACTCCAGTTAGCACAAATTGAGAACCCAGGAAAAGCCTGAAGATTGTAGTTACAAGAGGTTCTACAACCCCACTTGACCCTCACTCCCAATTCCTCCTAGCAAAGAACCCCTTTAACTACAATATTCATGCAGTCAAAACCCTCAACATCTTCCAAGTTAATAGCAACAAACCCATACTTCAGGCCAGTCACTCTTCAAATAAAGTAACTTGTTTGGCCTACCTCTTTCATTTCCGTGGAAACACTCACAAACTACTAGTAGATACTGGGGCCAATCACACTATGGTTGACCAGACGTTTGCAGATGCTCAACAACTAGACCAAGTGCCAAGCAGGTTCAAGGCAGTACAAGTGGCTGATTCCTGAAGGGTGGCAATTACCCACGAGACAGTACCCTTCTCTGTGAAAATGGGAAACATCCAGGTTAAGCTCTCTGGGCCAATCATGGCAGGGCTCAGCCACAATGTCATTGCTGGTCTTGACTAGCTTTGCCACAACTGAACCTTTATCAACTGGGATACATTGGTGATCACCCTCAATAGGAATGGGGTGGGTTTTCATATATATCTTGTCAAAATAAGCAAGCTGTTTCATGACACTGTGTTTGTCAGAATAACAGAAACAGGCTCATATAATTTTAAGGGGGAACTAGACTTCACACAATGCTCAGTCAAAGTTATCTTCACAGAACCACCTGCAGCCCTTTCCTTGTCTACTTCATCTCCACCAGCACTTGCCACTCTCCTCAGGGAGTATAAAGACATTTTCAGTGAAATACTGGACCAACTACCCCCAGGATATCCAGCATGCTGTATAACTACAAGGGTTGCTTCCCAAGGCGCGTTCTCTCTATTGCTTGACACCAAAAGAAGATGAAATCCTCTGTCAGCATCTCATAGACACACTTGATAAGGGCTTCATAGGCCCATTGCTTTTTTCATATGGGGCTGCTGTCTTTTTCATAGCCAAGAAGAACAGGTCCCTTTGCCTAGTCACAGATTACTGCGCCTTAAATGAGGTGACAGTTAAGAATAAATACCCTCTGCCGTTGATTGACGACCTGTTTGACACACTTGTGGATGCAAAGGTCTTTAGCAAGATTGATATCACCGCAGGGTACAACCAGGTCCGCATTGCACCAGGGGATGAGGCAAAAACTGCCTTCTGCACACGCTACGGGTTGTTTGAGTGTTGTGTCATAAACTTTGGAATGACCAACACTCCCTCCACCTTTGCTATGTTAATGAACAAAGCATCTGAGGAATTGATTGGAAAGTGTGTTGTTGTGTACCTTGATGATATTATTGTCTTCAGTCAAGATCAAACAACGCACTTTCAACACCTCCATGCTGTCCTTGACACCCTTCAGAAAACCCAGTTGAAGGCTAAGCCCTCCAAATGTGAATTCCTCAAGTTGGAGCTCTTGTTCCTTGGTCACACCATCTCTGCCCAAGGGATAAATCCCAACCCTGCCAAGATCAAGGCAATCATCAGCATGTCACCTCTCACTAATGTTGGCCAGGTGTGTACATTCTTGGGCATGGTTGCCTATGTGCGTAAATTTATCTCCAATTGCAGAGAACTTATTGCACCTCTCACCAAGCTCCTGGACACTAAACAGCACTTTCATTGGACCCCTGCCAGAGATCAAGCCTTTGAGACGTTAAAGCAGAGACTTACAACTGCACCTGTATTACAGTTTCCCAATCAAAACTGCCAATACAAACTCAAGACTGATATCTCTGACAGGGCTTAGGGGGTGCATTACAGGTAGAAACTGACAAGTGCGTCTTCCTCCCGTGACATATAAATCCAGGAAGCTCACTGACTCAGAACAATGTTACCCAATTCATGACAAGGAGTTAGTGGAAATTGTGCACTGCGTCAAGAAGTGGCTCTGTTACTTGGAAGGGGCCATCTTTCCATCCTGTGTCCTGACAGACCACAATTCACTCCAATATTTTAACACACAGTCCCACTTGACATGCCGCCAGGCAGGCTTGGTCAAGCGCCTATCTCCTTACCAGTTATGTATCAAATACAAGCCTGGGAAAGAGCTCATCATGGCAGATGCCCTCTCAAAGCTCAATGTGGCGTCCATCACCAGGGATGACAGTTTGGACCCCAATTGACCAATGTTTTACCTTTTTCCTGAAGCAACCCACTACAAAGGCCTTAATTTGATAACCATCTCCAAACTGAAGGACAATTAAAGTCAGTTCATCACTGATGCAGGCAATGTCTGCCGCCACGTGAAGACAGGAGAAACGACACCCTATATTCCCACCACACAGTGAGGCAACACCATACTGCACTACCATCACATCTTGGGCCATGTCAGAGGAGACAACCTCTTTGAAATCATGAAACGTAAGGTTTGGTGGCCACATATGTGCCAAGACATCTTGAATCTCCTTGAGACATGTGTGTTGTGTGAAAAGAACACGTTAAAGCCTGCACCCCCCAAGTCTGTCTTACCCATTAAGGCCATGAAACTCTTTGAGCAGTGGGCCCTCAAAATTTTTGGACCTCTCCCCAAAGACAGACTTGGGAAGAAATATATCATCACAGCCATTGACAACTTCACCTGTTGGTCAGTAGCGTGGGCGACCACTAATCACACTGTCACCACTATCACTTGCTTTATTGGCAAGGAAATTATGGCCTGTTTTGGACAACCCAAATGCCTCATTACGGACGTAAGTCCTGAGCTCTTAGACATGAAATTAAAGTGTACTGCGCCAAAAATGCCCTACAACAAATAGTCACGGCTTCATACCATCTGCAAGCCAATGAGCGTGTACAGCGACTGAATAGCTCCCTGGTTCAGCTGATTGCCAAACTCTCACAGGAACATCCTAATACTGTGTGGATTGAACATCTGCTCACTACACTGCTCATTTTACAAGCAATAATCAACAGGAGCTCCAGGTTCAGCCCCAGCACCTTGGCCTTTGGGACGCCTGATGGTTTGGCAGGAGTAAAACAAAGAAGATTATGGTCCACAGTTTTGGTTAAAACCCCTTGTTGCCTACCCCTTTTCTGAGCCAGTGGCGCGCCAAGGCCCAAGACATTGAACACAAGTGAATTGAGGGAGGGACAAGATACCCCAAGGCCAGATACGCCGTAGGTGACCCCGTTTACGCCCTTAACCCTAATTTGGCCAAATTAGAACCCAATCACTTGGGGCTCTTCAAGATAGCCGCGGTCTATGACAACTACACCTATCAGCTGGAGGACAACCCAAGGGAACACCAAAAAGCTTCACCACAATTGCTTGCGCCCCTGCCAGGCCATCCTCACACAAAAGTTGTTCGTGTGGACCTTCCCAGATCTACCGCTAACTCCGATCCTGGTGTCTGACAACAAGCAGGGGGCAAGGGGGGTGTTGCAACCAAGTTTCCAGACTTGCCTGCCAATGTATCTCACAATACACAGGGGGCGCTCAATGAGCCGTCTCTTGACGTATCTAACGACATGAACCAATCTGATGGCAATGTCAAACTGCAGGCACCTTCTCCTAATTAGGAGCGCTACCAATTCAACCTGCTGATCCCACACAAGTTATTCTTTGGCTCTAATCCTTACATGGAACACGCCACCATGCCACCCCCTTGTGGCCCAGTGGCTTTCCCCATATAGTATATTAATTGCAGTATTCTATAATAAACAATACCTTATTCTTATTATTCCTGTCCTTTCTATTGGACTGTTGTCTTCCCCAATCCAAATACTGAATCTTCATTGGTTCAGTTGCAACAATAAGAGTGCCACTGACTTAATGATTAATTGGGGGATCACTTGGGGAATTACTTCTCCAAGAGGGAGTAATCAAAGATGTTGTGATACTACATTACTTGCACCTTGTGTTGCAACCCGGGTTCTACCAAACTGTATCTCAGAAGGCAGAACCATGGTCAAGATCTTCCCAGCAGCGATAGTTTAATAGCGATCCGCCCTTTCAAGGACACCATTTAAGGGCAGGGGTTCCAGGATGGTTTAGAACCAGCGGGGTTGATTGACAAAAGATACCGGTTGGTCGGCTAGCAACTTTTTCGGATGCACTTGTAATTATCCTGATCTGTTTTGCAGTGCAAGTTAAGGGGTTGGACGGATGTAATCATTCATATGGCTTAGAAGTTGATGCTAAAGGAGGGGTCCTAAAAATCTGTGCCGGGATGAACCCGGAACTTTGTTTCTTGGCAAAATCTTAGAATCTCTATATCTTTTTGGTTAAGGGGGAACTGAAATTGCCTTTTCCTGCTGATATCGTTACTATTTTTATCTTGTTTTCTGATGAATGCTTGCTTAGCTACTCTGTTTTAGGCATGGCTCAAGGGCTGGTATGATGGACTTAAGTTTTAGATGGATTGGTTGATAGTGTTGACTGGGGATATTTGGTAAAAGCTGCAATATCTGTTGGGTACAGTTTTTTCAAAGGGAAATGAGGGAAACCAAAAGAACTTATTTCCTGGCAGATATAATAAAATAAATCCTAGAAAATAAAAATCATTACTAGGGCTTGCTGCTATCACCACATTCAATTATGGACTGACTAAAGACTGTCAAGCTGAACTCTACAGGCCAATCATATCTGTTAACGTTTGAAAGACCCATCTATTTTAATTAAAGTGGCAATCTGGCCTCTATACAGGAAGATCTTCACTTTCCTCCGCAGCTGCCTCGGCGAAAAAGCTTCCAAGGGGCTTATAGAAAGTTTTAAATCTTTCAAGGTCGTTGGCGGCCCCCTCGGGTGGCTTACCGACATCAAGGCACATGAGATCGAAACCGACAGCCACAGGTTGAGACTCAGCTCCCGACGTGAAGGCACACCCAGGGTACCTCTGGGAAAAGTGGGTTAGGAGCACTTGTCGGGCGTTCATGAGTTTGCCCTGGTCCAGTGCTTCGCTGATAGTGCTATGACGCTTAGCCTTTGCATCATCCAGCAGCTCGTCGTTCATGGTAGCTTCGTGGATCAGCAGATCTGCATCCATCCCGATATCGACAAGTGCTTGACAAGGACGTGTATCACCGGAGTAGACCAACTTGAACCCACAAGAAAAGTCGAAGCTGACCCCAAATGCCTCTTGGCAGTGGTTTACGCGACATGTGCGAATCAAGTCAACATCCTCCATGTCGGAATACCGACGCTTGAAGTAGTCAACGGAGGTGAGGTCGTAGCATGAAATGAATTCCCAAAGGTGGATTCCGATATCCTGTGTCTGGGCAAACTCACAGAGAAAGGCATACATGCTTCTAGGCATGACGAGGTAGCGTTTCTTCTTAGACTTGGTGTTGTGATAGACTTCTTGCATGACTTGAAGGATACCGAGGTGATGATCGGCGTGGGGGTGTGAGATGTAAATAATGCTCAGGCGATCGTAGAAGTCTTGGATGCTTGCATTGAGCTTGGGATTCTTGAATGGTTCAGTTCCAAGATGGCGGAAGAGCTGGCCTAGAGTGCCCTCTCCGGTGTCCAACAGAATCATATTGCCACTAGGTAAAGTGACAAGGTTGGAGCTGACTAGAAAGGTAAGCTAAAGTTTACTAGTAAAGTACCGTTCCGAGTCAGCGATGGAAGAGCAGATCCTGTGCCAAGAGTGGTGACAAAAGGTCCTTCAGACTTGGTGGCAGTGATCTTCTCCATCTTTTCAACAGAACTTCGGAAAGCAGACATTTGTTCCAGGGCCGCATGGCAAATGGAGCCTTGGTCTGAAAGCGGAAGAAGCATCTGAGGGGTTGGGAGATCGATCTTGGGAGTTCCAGAAATCTGACAAAGCATTCTTGGAACAGCGGGGGCGATCTTCAATCCGTGATCTTTGGCCAGTTGGGTGACATCAATAGAACCAGCCGTGTTGTGGTAAGGAAGTGAGAATATGTCACTGTCAAGAGAAGATAACGCAAGTATTGATTGGGCCGACCGAAGGAAGTTTAGAGTGGCAGCACAGACATCTGGGCTACACATAATGTGCTGTGTCTCTGGGCCAAAAGATTTCATAAATTCAATGTAGTCTGGGTCCAGCACAACTGCTGCTCCTGTGTTGTGGATGATGGCAACAACAGAATGCTGCTGTCCTGACTTGTATGCTTGGAACTTGGGATGGTTGACGAGGCCAGGGATGTAGTCCTCGGTAGGGCAATCAAGAACCATAAATATGGGGCCCTTTTTGCTGGGCCCAACACATTGTTCTGGTCGGATCACTACGCCTTCGGGAGTTGTGATTGTATTTCCCTTTTTGAGTTGAGCGAATATTGGCCCAGGTTTGAGGCCCAATGCCTTTGCTGCGACAGGATTAAACGTCCCCAGAACGTCTGCAGTGTGGCATATGTACGAGATGGCCACCGATCGGGGGAATGTCGGTGGGATCCGTCCTCGCATAAGCGGATGCGAAGGTGCCTTGACCTTGAGTCGCTTTGGCTTATTTCCACCATTTTTGGCGATATCTTCCATGAGCTCTTCTCTGGTCAGCTTTGTATTTTTTTGTTCATTTTGGTACGAAAACAAAACATCAACAAGCTCTCTTTTAACTGCCAAGTCGGGATCTTTGAGCTCTAATACTGAGCATGTTTCACTATTGGGGACATATCCGGCATCGTTAACAGGAAGTACATGAGCGGCATGAACCGTCAGAACCGAGTCTTTATAAGGCGAAGAGGAGGGAGTTAGTTCATTAACATCGACATCTAATCCAACTCTACATGTTTGTATTAGTTTGCAAACATAGGAACAATCAAACTTAAGTCGTAGATCCCAACTAATCTGAAAATACAAACTAAAACTAACCTATTAACGAAGTGCCGCATGGAAGCTAGGAAGTGGGTTAAGTTGGGTCCACCATATAGACTCACTTTGCGAGCTCCGCTGTCTGATGCAGTCAGTAAAAGACCTGTAGTGACACAAGCAATTAGTAAAGGAAAGAAGGTTATTGCGAGAAACTATCGCTGACAAAAAACAGAACCTGAATATACCACGAGCTTCAAAAAAATTGTAAGCCAAAAAAAGATGTGAGGCAGTAGGCCTGCGAATTAGAATTTACAATCTATGTTTTATTTAGGCTCAGTAGCTTTGAAATCTGATCGGGTATACTTGGTAAAAATAGAACTAAAGTTTAGTAACAAATAAAGCGGATTATTAAACGGTTGGTTTAAAGAAAGGCGCTATTCTTCCGTTCAAAGAGTAGAAAACCTAGAGTTTTACTTGATAAACCCATCCGATTCCAAAAGAGAAATCCGGAGCCAGGTTGTCCTTTAGTAAATGTTTTACTTGCACTTTGGATGAATTTTAATTTAAAGTTAAGGTGAAACATACAATCCGTTTTTTGAATTAATAAAGCCATAAATAACGTAAAATAATCACTATTCGATTATACCTGGAAGACCGCCAAGGTTATTACTGTGGGTCTTGGCTAGAAAAAATGGCATCAAACCTATTTGTCTTGGCTCTATGCTCAGTTATAAGGCGCTGAGTTGATTCACCGCAGTTGAAAAGGTATCTAGCTTTATCTGAGAATAAAATGACTGAAGGTGAAGCATCTTTAGCCCCACTCGTCCCTACGATCTGCAATACCAGCTTCATGAAGCTGCTTGAGGTTGATGAGAAGAGACGCGAAGTACGACAAGAAGTTGGGACTGAGCTTAACTGTCCAAGGGGTTTAAAATTCCGATGACGGGGTACAGTTCTTAATGGCCGTACAAGCTGGCTGGAGATTGGAAGATGTGGCCGAAGACGCCTCCCTAGGTTAGCGATACTGAGCATATACCAAAGGCCCTGTAATAATTTGTACTCCTGGTGATAATCTCTGCCTCGCCTCGAAACTTGTCTGGGGAATATCCGAATGAAGATACATAATAATTAAACAGGTATAAACTTATATTTGAATCAAAGTAGCCCAGCACCAATGAATCGATAGCAAAATAATTTGGCACAAAACTAATTTCACTTGATGTAATCTGCATTTACGCAGGATACATAAATCCAGCTTACACTGTCACTCGTATCCTAAACACTGAGTTCCCCTCAAGCATGACAAATCATATTTTGAAGCAAGCCCTAAAGTGTCAGAAACAGTTGGTCCACTTACAGGCATAAATGGCAACAGTGGCAAACTCAGCTGTAGGAATTCAAAAGTGAGAATCTAAAAGTGGCTATGTTGACACTTTTTAAATTTCAAAATTAAATTAAAACAACTTATCTATAATTAAAAATTATTATGGCCATATAAAATACTTTTTATTCATTCTTTTAACTAAAAAAAGTCAAGAAAAATTAGTTAATTTATTATAAAAAGCCATTTTGAAAATTTAAAAAGTGTTGCCGTGGTCACTTATAGGTTCTCACTTTTGAATTCTTGCTTTTTCATTCACACAGTCAAGTTTGCCACTGTTGCCACATAAATAGAAGGCAGGAAGATACTCAGTCAATCAACTTTTCTACAACTGATTTCCAGTCAGATCTGATCCAACTATAATTCTCTCCATGTGGTACTTTTTTAGGTTTACAAAAACAAAATTTTCCTGTATTAAAAATCAAGCTACTTCTATAAAACCATTTTTAAGAAGCTTAAACCTTTTTATTTTATCTTCTTACCAGTATAATTTAATCAAATTGGCTGTTAAAAGGTACATTTTTAAAATCAAGCCTGCTAAGAGCAAAAGATAAAGTTTTTTTAAATATATTGATTTAATTTTGATTGATGAACAGAGAGCTTTTCAACTCTTATAAATATATATAAGTGAGTCTATCTGTCTGTCAGAATGTCTGTCTGGATGTAATGTTGCCTAAGTGGGCTCAAGCCATAAGGAATTTGACTGAATTGATTTTTACTTAAATTTAATTTTAAAAGTTGACTGTCAAACCAAAAGCTTAATTTGGCTCATTCTTATATTCAGTCTCTTACATGCATCTTTGAAAGTACACAGATTGAATTCAGTGGAGTGTGGTCTAAATCATGTTGAACTGAAATATAAGCCACTTAAACTTTAATAAATTTGTATTTGATTACTTGAATTTTAAGTTATTGGCTAACCCCATTCAACCATATCAAAGTGGCTTATCTTTATAGATTACCTGACTCTAGAATGGGTGAATTAAAATTAGAAAGGAAGTAGCAATTTTTTGAGATGCTTTTATATGATTGGATGTTTAAACTCTGCTGATGATTGAATTGACTGATGAAAAGAGAGCTTGAATAATTTAAAGCAATACAGTTCTAATTACAAATATAAATATTAGTTTAAAGTAAGAGATGGTTGGCTTGGAAATTTAGAATTGATCTATTCCAAAGTAAAGTAACAGAACATTCCACTTGGATGCATCACCTGATCCAAGTGGCTGCATATTGTTTCAGAGTAAACCTTGCTTGCCACAGCTTCATCCTAAAAGAATGTTGTTAATACTGCTATTCACCATGTGTTGATTTTGCCTTCAGTGGGCCATTTTGAAGACAAATCTCTCGCTTTTGCTTTTGCCTCTCAAAATGAGTTGATGACTGAATCAGGAAATACAATTGTTTGGTTTCTTGACTCTGCGCATCTCACTTGACCCACTCATTCTTGTGGCAAGTGATCCTACTGTCCTGGTAATGTTTTGTGGTATCAATAACCACTATATATTCCTTTTCCTAATTCACCAATAAAATTAAGTTCTATTCACATTTTTGTCTTTGTGTCTCCAGTACTTCCACGCCTCTCTCTAGCCATGACTAGTAGAGATTATTCTTCCAGGGCTGCAAGGTAATTGCATAGCCTTCCCTGTCATCTAACCAAGACTTAGTACAAATCCAATCATAAGGTTAGGATTCCCCCTTGTGTGTCTTTGCCGCGCCTCAGAACACAGCAAAGAACATCAATGGAGTAAAAATACTATGATAAAATTATGATTTAATATAATGATTTTCATGAAATTTAGAGGATGCATATCAATTTTTCAGATAATTATGATCAAAATGGTACCAAACATAATAGCTCTAGATGCTCTAGATGCTTAGATATATAGTTAAGTGCTGGAATTGGGTTCACGTCATAATCAAAGGCTCAGACTCAATTTGATATTATTTAAATTTACTTTTAATACAGTAGTTTTAAAAGCTATGGCAACAACCAAAAATACCTCAGATTTAAACAAAATGATTTCAGATTTGAACAAAATCCAACTCTCAGGTTAAAATATACACTCTGTTAACAGGGGTTATTGGCGTTAATGGGCAAAATGAGTCAACACAGCAACAAAGGGCTCACACGCAAAGCAAAACCATTCAAAATACAATCTGAAATATATTGATTCACAAATAAAATGGTGTGAGTTGAATTTTGGTGTAAATATGTTACTATGTGAATTGGTGACAAAATACACCCAAGCAAGGTGAGTCAAAACTCAAACCAAAAACAAAACACAATAGCAACTCACTATGTAAACAAAATCACTCACGCAATGTGTGCAATGGATTGTAATCATAAATGATACCAAGGTATCTAAAATAAGGCACAAGATCTGAAACATAAATTTTAAAAACATTGTGTTAGATGTTTGAATTTGGCAGTAAAATCTAGAAAAATAGGTGGATTTTTTTTTGAGTATTCTAAAATGGGCGTTGTAAAACCAAAAACAACTAATTAAGAAATAAAAAATCTATAATTGGGATATCAGGTGGGGAAAAATATTAATTAAATATCCATATTCAGATAAAAGCAAAAATTAAAATTAGGGATAACTTAATTGAAATTTATTTAATATTTTATTAAATTTTGAAATGAAAGGAACACAATACCAGAGTACCAATACATCCGTTGTGCGCCGCAGTTGCGGCCGCCCCCGTGGGTCAAAGAATAGAGTATGTGCAACCCAAGTGCTTACTCAAGGAGGAGACGGGAGAGGAGAGTTCCATAGTGACGCTGCACTGACACAGCTGGTTAAAGGAGCACAAGCTGCTAGGGTGCGGAGCATAAACCCTCAGGTCCCCAAGCTTACCCGGAAGCCAACCAAGGTCACCACTACAAAGAAAGTTAGAAACAAGGAGGTAGAACTTACTTTGTATGTGTTCAATGTTGTGTACCAGCAAGAGTTGGTCCCGTCAGCCATGCTGAAGAAGGTGAAGCCTGTACTTGATACTAGCTACAAGCCCTACATCAGTGACGGCAATTAGGAGGATGACAAGGAGCCTGAGTTCTATCAAACCAATGAGGGACAGTTGGTGCTCAAGAAAGTTGCTGCGTTCTACAACAATATGCCTATGCCTTGCAAGCCTGTCATATATCAGGATCCCAGTTCATCTGAGCCTATGAAGCCCTCTCAGAAGCGCATCCCAGATATCAAACACACCATTCTGCTCAAGCTAATGTGTGAATCTGGTGACTACAAGGCGGCTGAAGCCATTGTTGGAGTGGATCCCAAGTACTCCAGCAAGACCTTCCACAAGTTCATCAACACTGGTCGTGTTCTTGCCGCGGATAAATTCTTGCGTGTTTCTACCATGCTTACCAAGGAGCACAAATGGGCAATCCACCAGTGGATAACCCGGGATTGCCATCTTGAACTGGCAAATATGCAGGCCATGGTCAAATCTACTTTTGGGATTGAGGCCTCAATTTCCTTTTACTATCATCTGGTGAAAGGAATGCAATTTTCTTAGAAAAAGCTCAGGGTATCTCCCTATAACAGAAACAGCCCAGCCAACATTGACGCCTGGAAAAACTACGCAGAGGCATACACTGCCCTCAAAGCCAAGGGGACAGTCAAATTTTATTATATTGACAAATTGGCATTTGTCTTGTCTATGTGCAATGCATATGGCTATGTCCCCAAAGGCTCCAATGACGGGATGGCTTGCCGTGCTGCAGTCTGCGCCACAGCCTACTAAATGGTGGCTCTCCTTGGTCCAAAGGGGGTTGAGCTCTACCAAATGATATTGGGTTCACATAACAGCAGGACCTTTCTATCATTTCTCTGATTGGTCCAGGAGCACCTGAGGCGCACAAGCCCTGGCTTCACCAATGTCATTGTGTTGGACAATGTTGGTCTCCGTAAAGTGGCTGACATTCTTGAAGAATTTCCATCAATTGACACCAGCATTGCTGTGGGCCCCCAGCAATTGGCCACGTCAAATTTGCGCCTTCTCTTCCTCTCAGCCTATTTGTCCTTCCTAAATCCCATTGAGGAAGTCTTTGGGTGGCTCAAGCAAGTTGTCAAGCAAGGAACCCCAACTGGGACTGAGGACCTCTTTAATTTGCTGAAGGCCAGGATCCACACCCTCCCAGCTGAGACTGTGGCCAAATTCTATAGCCACGCTGATTTGTTCATCCCCGCCTGCCTAGCCAAACAGCCAATCAATTAAAGGCTTAGTGTGTCTATTTTTTTATATTCTCTAATTTACTATTCAAGATTTATTAATTATTATTTTATATTTAGATGTTTCCACACCTGCAATCACATTCAGAAGGACCATCAATAGATGTAAGTAAGTAATTTATTTATTTAATTATATATTATTTTATTATGTCATCTGAGGTAATCCCAACCGCTTGATACTGGATTACGCCAATAGACTTATACCACTTTTGTCAAATAAATATAAAATATTCTTATAAAAATTAAACGTAAAATGTACAAGTTAGAATTTATTTTATTAACATATTATTTTATGCTTTTATGAAACCTGTTTCTGCAATATATTTTGCAAAAATGGTTTGCTGAAATAAGAATTAGAAAATTTTATTATAATAAAAATAATATGAATTGTTATGAAATTTATTAGAAGAGAGAATTTATTGCAAACACCTGTAGTGAGTTCTTTGGTATGTACCCACCCTGCGATGGAGGTGGCGCACAACCTCTGCTGCCAGACCGTGGACGGTGGATACGCCCTTATTAAAAAACTCCTTCCTGCTGGTGAAGGGGAGTAGGGTTAGGTACAAACTGAGGAGCAGCTTTTCAGGAAGGGCTGCAAACCCGTAAATTCCTGCCAGGACCAGGGCATCTTGTATCATGTGGTCCACTAAGTCATATCCGGGGGGATCCTTCTTCCTGTCAAGTGCAAGCCAGGCCTTGTCAATTCCTAGAAGGACCCTGTCTAGATCCTCTACGCTGGCGCTCATCCCAAAGAAGAAAAGATACCCGAGGTAAACCACCAAGTGAAGCCTTTGCCCAGAAAAGGCTTCTGTGAACTCACATAATTTATTATAGACTGCACTGATCTTCTTATTGTGCCTGGTCTTTGCAAAGGTAAGATCCATTGCAAAGGGGAGCCCTGTCTCATCTGAACTCTAGGCTAGTCCAAAGTCCACAAGGAGGATCTTAGTTTTCTTGAGAGCTGTTATGTCTGCAACAGCCAATTTCCCCACCACGCGCCCAAAGTTGTCCAGAAGGTAAGATAGGGTATGCTCCAAGGGGAAGCAGAAGCAAGCAGCCGCATGAGCCTGGTCCATCTTTGGTACATTCTTGAATGGGAGCGTTGCCAGGACGTCCCAAACAAGCTCAATGGAGTTTACTGTGTAAAATCCACTGAGGTTAACTGGGTCCAGGTGGACCAGCTGGGCATCCTTGTAGGCAGTAACTGTCCACTTGGATGCCCCCTCTCCATGTGTCAGCCCAGCCAATGCCTCCTGGGACATAGGAAAGGACCCGTGGATGCGGTCCTCCAGCTCCTGCAAGACAGGGGGGGACAGATACAACTGCTTGGCCACATGAGTGGCGTAGTTGACGTAGAATGTGGCCAGGACAATGGGGACCAGGACTTGGCGGAGTTTGCTGTCTATGTTCTCTAAAAAACAGGTAAGTATTTGCAGATTTTTATTGTTTTTACTTTTTATGTTACCTTCTTGTGTTTCTTCCTTGCCCGCAGCCTTGGCCAGCTTGGCCATTCTTGGCGCAAGCAATTGCGCTGGCAATTCAGTATCCTCTGCCCTGGCACGCTTGGCAGGTTTGAGATGTTCATACATCTCCGGGTTGTCAACCCAAACAGACAGCGCAGAAAGATTGTACACCTTAAACTGGAGGCCCTTGACCACCGTCTTCTGGATGTTGAGAAGACGCTCCATGGTCTTCTCTGGGGTGTCTGGCGTTTTTGTCATTAGTGCCTTTGTGGACACCTTGTTGAGTTTGTCCCCAGTGAGGACAGCAGACTTAACTTTGGCTTTGACTTTGCGGTTGATGTCTTTGATTTTGGCAATTACCAAGTTAAGGTCTTTAAGTAGTTTTTCAAGTTCTCACATTTGATTTTTTTACTAACCTTTTCATATGTTTTTATAGCTCTTGCCCCAATAAATTCTGTATTATTTTGATACTGTTGCCTCTTTGTTTGTTCCTTTTTGTTTTCCCATCTACTACATTATTCCATCCTTTTACCCATTTTGTATATGTTTTACGCTCATCTCAATATATGTTGTTTGCTTTGTGTTGGCATTTTTTACTTGATTACCATATTATTTTTGGCGCTTGACATAGCCCCTTGTGAAAAAATTAACAAAAATTTGATGATCAGCTAAATTTGAATTAGAAAATTATAGTGTTAACTGTTTTTATATAAAGTTGTTACTGATCTGAATTCAAAACCTTAATGATAAACTTTAAGCCAATCAGGAACTGAGTGATAAAGTGGTTGTTGTGACATGAAGGGTCATTCAATAATTCTTTGGTGCATGTGTGCTAATTGATATGATTGGCTAGATGTTTTTCCATTGTACACCATTGCTTCTGTGGCGAGTTGTTGATGGACTAGTGCCCAATCAGCTGCTGGGTTAGCACTAGTCTATCAACAACTTGCCACAGCGGCAATGGCGTACAATGGAAAAACATCCAGCCAATCATATTAATTAGCACACATGCACCAAAGAATTATTGAATGACCCTTCATGTCACAACAATCACTTTATCACTTGGCTCCTGATTGGCTTAAAGTTTATCATTAAGGTTTTGAATTCAGATCAGTAACAACTTTATCTAAAAACAGTTAACACCATAATTTTCTAATTCAAACTTAGCTGATCACCAAATTGTTGTTAATATTTTCACAAGGGGCTATGTTTAAGTGCTAAAAATAACCATGTTCTGAATCTAGATACACGGCATAGTAAATATATGATTTTATAGAAATAAGCTGAACATAGAATAAAACCAACTATAAACAAAGAGAACATGAACAATTGAAATTCAAAATACTGAAAATATAAATAAATTTTTTTTTGGTGACAGGGGTTTATTGGGGCAGGGGAGAGTTATTCCTAGGAGGCAGAATAACGCAGAAAGGAAGACATAGAGGCAGTGCTGGCCTGGGGGGTCTGGGATTGGGTGGGTTGGGCTTGCGGGTTAGGGGTGTTGGTGGCGGGGGTGGAGGCAGGAGGATTTTGCGTGATGGCTGCCATATAATGCTTATTGTATTCTTCATCAGTCATTGGCTGGAAGAAGTGATTAGTGGTAGTGGCCTGAGGTGAAAGGTGCTTATCCTTACATGATTGGTTGCCCATGTTCACATGGAAAACCATTTGCACAAACAAGTCAGCCACCATCTGGAGTTCAAAGAGAAAATTGTGGTCAAGGACCCCAAGATAGAGGTTGTTGAAAGCCTGAGGGCAGCACTCCCATAATGTGGATCCCATGTTGAAGAAGACAACATAAGCCAGATGGACGTCTGCATGGCCAGCGGGGTAGACTGAGGCCTGGTGCCCGTGTCCCTGGATGGCCTTGAGGGCAGTGGAGCTACCCTCCATCTGGTGGCTCAAGAAAACCCAGTACTTGGAATTTGAGCCATCCCAGGAGTTGAGTAATCCACCGAGGATGTGGCTGTATGAGTAGCCATTGATGAAATCTGGGTTTGTCTGATATTAGACAAAACCCTTGGCTGAAACAGCCAGAAATGCACCAATAAACGTTCCCTTCTTGACCTTCTTCCTTCTGTTCTTGGTGGCGGCTTTTCCTTGCTCGCCAAAATCATCAAAAGCTATTGATAACTTGTAATAGAAGATGAACATGACATCATCAGTTAGACTAGCCAGGCATTGGACCAGGGTTGATTTGATGGCGGTGTCATACAGGGAATCCTCAGCGCCATCCCATTGATTGCCAGCAAAATTGGTAAGAACCCGTATGGAAGCCACCTTCCCATACACCCAGAGCTGCACCATGCGCTTGGATACCCATATGTTATGGTGCGCAAGCTGCTTAAAGACCTGGGTCAAGGGAAGCTTGGGATCCCGCTGGAGGAGGTCAAGCATGATTGGGTATACCTCAGATATTTGTGACTTGGGGGCCTTCTTGGGCTTCTTGGCTGTCCCAATCAAATTCCCCCTGTTCATCAGGTTGTTGAATTTCCCATGACAGTAGCTTGGGTAAATTGCAACTGGGCTGCAATCTTTTCCTAGGACAGATCCTGTAGATTCAGTGCCACAATTTCCTGAAGAATTTAGGTGGTGATGATTTGTTGCTTGAGGCGCTGGGCCGGGGGAGCTGAAGCCTGATTGGCTGTATGGGGGGCAGGTTGGCTGATGGCAGGAAGTTGTTCCAAATCAAGGTTACCATCCTGATTGGTTGGTTGGTGGGCATCTTGTGCGGGGGTGGGTACAGGAGCAGGGGCAGGGGCAGAGCTAGACACTATGTGACTGCTGAACAAGTCAAAGCCATAGGGGTCAGTGGTCAGGTACAGGTCAGCTTCCTTGTTACCCACCTCAAAGGCTTGAGTATAAACAGGCGCCTCCATGTTCTAAGCCTCACCTCCATTGAAGCTGGTCTGGCTGCTGCTGACACTGTCAAAGATATTGCTTGTAAAAACCATTATAAAAAACCTAGGATAAAATCACTAAAAGTAGAAATTTTAAAATTTAATGATTTATTTTTATTGTAATCTTGAGTCCATATTTGGAAGGTTCTCAAAACCTTTTCATACAAATCTGGAACCATGAAAATGGATAAAATGCCTCTGTTCCTAAATTGGATGGCTGTTGATTGGCTGTTAAACTGTTATTCTTCTATTTTAGGCTGCTCATACTACACATCTTGTGTGAGTTCATTTTGTTTTGTGCCTGTGCAATCTTGCTTCTAGATTGCTCAAGTTTCATTTCGTTTTAGTTCTTCTGTTGGTACCTCATATGAATCCTGATTGGATTATAATATACTCTGGAACAGCATCCATCCATTTCACTTGTTGCGTCAGTTCATTTTGTTTGTGGTTTGAACTACACCTCTTGATGTTTGATATAATTTTTGTATAATGGGCTAGTGAAATTTTGTTTTTTGTTTGACAGTTCATTTATTAACTGAAATTTTATAAATTAATTGAATCCTGAATCTCGCGCAATTTGGATTTTGTTCAAATCTGAAATCATTTTGTTTAAATCTGAGGTATTTTTGGTTGTTGCCTAAGCTTTTAAAACTACTGTACATACTAAAAAACTAACATCAATGTATCTCAGTGAATACTAAGCCAATTTTGATGAAAAATAGCTTATTTTAAAACTGCAGATCAGCTCTACATTTTTAAGGGATTTAAAAAACCAAATACTAAATTTAAAATAATTTGTTTAGCTTTACAAAACTTAATAGCAATACTACACTTATTTAGGTTTTGTTTTTATTTATACTTAGAATATACAACTTTAAATTTAAATTTAAATAAATATAATTGAAATTATCTTTTAATAAAGCAATTAAATAAAATTTTAATTAAACATTTGATAAGTAATCCAAGCCTAAAAATACAATAAGATATATTTAATTGATTAATTAAATTTAACTTTAATTCTGTCCTTGGATGGGGCAACAACCTAGTTATCTTATATTTACCAGTTTAAAATGGCAATTTTATATGTCCCATTGGGATTTACCACTTATACTCCTTTTTATGAGTAGTCAATAGTTGTTTGGGCTTCTCAATTAGGCTAATTTTACTGGTCTTTCTATAGACTTGATATAAGCAATTAGCCAACTTCAGGAAAATTTTGACAATAATCACAGCCTTCTTGTAGCCAGCCATACAGTTAATAAGCTTGATGAATATGTGATGTTGAAACTGAAGCCTCAACCCCCCGGAAAGGTTTCAATCAAGCAGGGTTGTGACCCGCAATCCGACTTCCCAGTGACCGGTAGCCAAATGTGGAAGTCAACTTGAATTCCCAAAAACAATAACACAAACAGAAGCTGATCTTCTCTGGTGGGTGACTTGTTTTGGTGCTTGACTCATTACAAGGATCAAGCCACCCCCTTCACCATCCTCTGTGTGATCTACGTTATCATGTTCCTAATATCCATGATTTACAACAACTATATAATATATATCTCTCAATAAAGAATATTATCCAGTTTCCAAATACTTTTCCCCTTGTAACTCTGCTAAAACAGCACAGTTACAACATTGGTAGCAGAAGTAGGGTTTCCATCCTACTTTATCCCCCAAAATTCCGCCTGTTTCCTGTACTTGCTGCGGCCAACAAATCCTCAATAGAATCATGTCTGGCCTCCTGCTAGACTGGACTCTGTACGCACCTGGTACCAAAATACCCAATGGCTTTGTCCTGTACAAAACATGGTGATCCTGCTCCCCGCCTTTAACGCCCTGTCTTCACAAGGTTTCTTCCAAACACCTGCTGCCATTCCTCAAGCAACTGACAAAAGTACCATGCCTGCCTACATAGCCCAAACGCTTCAAAGCGCGCCTTGGAACCTTTTGCTGAAGCCAATGACAATAACGCTGCGGCATGGATCCAGTCTGCCCAAAGCAAGCTAGCCCAAATAGAATGCCCACAATGATTTTGGATTGCAGAAATCTCCATCCAACTGACTCACAATGCTGGCACCTGGTGCAAATAATGGCACAAAGAACACACCAAGAAGAAGTGGGACACCTTTAAGCAAGACTTCTTGGCAAGATTTGTGCTAAAAGACATCACACTTATGATCATCCACCAAGTAAAGAACCTGTCCCAAACTGGCACAATGAAGGAACTTACCTGCACTTATGAGGAACTCTGACTATATGCCCCCTCTGATATAGCTTTTGACACTCCAGCTACCCATCTCATGTACTACAACACACTCAAATCACATTTAATGAGACACATAAACCTGGACCAAGTAACCAACTTGCAAAGCCTATATTGTGAGGCAGAGAAAGCAGAGAAAATGTCCAACACTCTCTACAAGGCGCAAACTGGAAAAAGAGAGCAACCCAAGGATTCTCACCCAGCTGGGCGTTCCAATCAACCACCCCCTGGGAACAACAGCAGTAATACAAACCACAAACCCGCAGGTTCAAATGGGCATAAAAATGGGAACAACAGCCAGTCAAATCACACCCATTTCTGTATCACTGCCACACAGGATAATCAAGATGAGAGAAAAGCCCGGGGAGAGCACTAAGCGGGCTAAGCTCTCCCCACACAATTCCTGACTTGACCAACAATGAGTACCAACCAAGGACAAGGACCAATACCCGATGATCCAAGCACTCTTAGAAGACCCAGTACTTTATACCATTTACAGACATCCAAATAAACTGATATCTTATCCTTTCTGCTTTTTCAGTTACACAGGTTCAGCTCTCCTGGACTTGGGTACAGATAAAATCCTAGTCAACAGTAGCTTTGTAGATAGGTTCAAGCTAGCCACTAATACTTTGCAGATTAAGAAACTGCGTTTAGCTGATGAACACCACATTGCCGTGACAAGGGAGACTGCTCCCTTCTCTGTCATGCTAGAGAACCTACATTCCACCATCCAGGGCCCAGTCATTGACTTCCCCAAGTTTGACATTGTACTAGGACTGTAATGGTTGCAAAAGAACAACCCCCATGTAGATTGGGCAACCTCTGTACTGACCATCAAGTGTGAAGGTGTCAATCACCAGATCTACCCTGATTCAGTAGACCAACTCCTGTGAAACCATGTTTTTTTATGTATCACAGAAACCCTAGACGAAAAGGAGAACCTCAAGGCAATTGACTGGGACTCTTGCCAGTACAAGATCATACATTTTGAAGATCACCAAGACACCACTACATCTCACGATTGTAAAATTGTAGCCCATCATCCAGAAATCTTCAAGGAAGCTCTACCTGGGTTGCCATCAGATAAACATATCCAACACTCCATCCAACTCAAAGGAGCTGTACACAAGGCGCAACCCATCTACTGTCTTACCCCAAACAAGGACAACACCCTGCAAGCTTACCTCAAGGAAGCGCTAGAGAAAGGACTTATCTGCCCCTCACAGTCTACTTTTGGTGCTGCCGTATTCTTTGTAGTAAAGAAAGACAGTACCCTGCACCTAGTCACATATTATCAAGCCCTAAATGAAGTTATCATCAAGAATTGTTACCTGATACCACTCATTGACAACCTCTTTAATGCCTTGGGTGGTGCCACTTTCTTCTCCAAGATTGATCTAACAGCAGGTTATAACCAGATCCATATCAAGGAAGAAGATATCCCCAAAACAGCCTTTGCACTAAATATGGGTTGTAAAAGTGTGTAGTACTCAACTTTGGAATGACAAACACCCCATCAACATTTGTGACCTTAATGAACAAGGTATTTGCTCCTCACATTGGCAAGCATGCCTTGGTGTCAGGGAACCAACCCTGATCTTCCAGCTTGCTACTGTTTGGGAACTGGCAGGTTGTGGACTGGGTGAGCAGGGCCCACCAAAGAATTGGCGCTGACTTAATGAGATAGGACATTAACTTGCCCACCCACAACCACAGACTGACAGCAGGGACAATAGTATCTATTACTCCCGTGAGATTAATATATGTGATTCCAAAAAGCTTGTTGGTATGGTCCAGCGGGAGCTTGGCGGCAGAGGCAGGCATTGGTTTGGGGGTGACAGGTGGTTCCATGTCTAATTGGTAGGCAGGAAGGAAGTTGTATTTATCTCTGAACAGGCAGGGTTTGTTAACATACCAAGGGCCCTTTTGGTTGTATCTGGTTAATTCTGTAGTTCTGGCCAAGGGATCCCAGGCTAGTATGTTCTCAGCAGTGTAGTCCTTGTACTCAGGCTTTAAGAGGTACTCTGTGAAATGGACAGGACCAAAGGGGGCACCTGGCGGGCAGTATATAGCTGGCAATCTGGCAGGAGAGTCAGATGATCTTTGAGTTAACTGGCAGATGACAAGAATAAAATACAGCAATAATTGGGGAAACCAATGTCTCATTACCTTTATTTAAAAATGACAATGGGGATTGATCTTGGCCTGGAAAGTATTTATACCATACTGCCAGGCTTCATTTCCTGGTTGGGGTTTCTGGGCTTGGGCAGTTTGGCATTGGGGGTCTTAGATGGCAGTGTGGCGCTTGGCACTGACGGTTTGCCACTGGCTGCTTCAGGATGAGAATACTTCAAATCCTTCTGTTTGTTAATTTGGGTATTGGGTGCCTCTTTGGGTTCAGTGCCTCTTCATGGGATTTGGGGGAGTTTGGAATAACTCTCATTGAGAAACTCGTGCATTTCACCGGGCAAAAGCTGGTGTCAGGCATTGGCACCTTAGGGAAATTCCTGGCGTCTTGTACTGGCAGTTCACTTGCAGAATCCTGAGTGACAGTTAAAGGTTTGGATCCTGGAAGGCTGGCAACAACTTTATCAATTGGTAGTGGGTTATCAGGTTCCCAGCCTATGGGTCTGGAGGTCTGCAAAGGGTTTTGTTCAGATTTTAACTCTGGTTCCGTATTTTGGGATTCAGGAGCATCCAAATTGTCATTCCTGACATCATCCCCTTCTTCCCCCAAAATTCCCCCTTTCAGGGCCTTCTTCTCAAGGTATTTTTGGATGGCCTGTTTGGCATTGGTTAGGTTGCTTAAGGGTTCCCAGGTGCTTTTTTCAAGGGGGTATCCTAACCACTTAACATAGTGCTGGGGGGGTCTTGTAGTGGACTCAGTTGCTGTGGATGTACTCAACTTTGTACTCATTTGAGTGGTCCTTCCGGATAGGCGGGGGGCTGAACTTGATCTTCTGGTGGGGAAGGGAGTTCCCATCCTTTTTGAACAGCAAGGCACATTGGAACACATTGTGGATATTCTACGTGGGGGCAGGTCTAACTTGAAGGCAACTTCTCCAATGAGCTTGGTGACCTTGTGTGGCCTGCTTCTCCTGCTAGCTAATTTTCTGCAAGGCACATGTAGGGGCACGTTCCAGGAGTCCAAATAGACCTTGTCTCCAACTTGGAGGGATTTACCAGGGGCCTGTTTTTGATCAGCAAAGGCCTTGTATGTCTGTACTGCTTGGTTCAGGTTTGCTAGGCATATGGTTTGGGTGTTGTGGATCTGTTCAATCCAGGCATGTCCAGACAGGTTGGTTTCCTTGTTTCCAATGCTAGGTCTCATGTGAGGTCAACACCGTAGTTGGCTTTGAAAGGAGACATTCCAGTAGACACATGGTCTTTGCTGCTGTAGGCGTACTGTACCATGGGTAACATCTTGGCCCAGTTATCTTGGTTGGCATTGGAATAACATTGTAGGTATTTTTCAAGTATTTTGTTCACTTGTTCAGTCTGGCTGTTGGTCTGTGGGTGGTAGGAGGTGGATACACAGCGCTTTACCCCTAAGTCCTTCATCACCTGAGTCCAGTAGTTGGAGGTGGATTGTGGTCCTCTATCAGTGATGATTTCTACCAGAGTGCTGTGTTGAGTTAGGACCCAGTTGTGGAAATTTCTAGCTGTCTCTACAGCAGTACAGTGGGTGGTGGTAGGGACAAAGTAGGACATTTTAGTGAATCTATCTACCATGACTAGGATTGCATTGAACAAATTAGAAGGGGGAAGTTTCACAATATAATCCATTGAAACGGACTGCCAGGGTCCTGCTGGTATGTCTAGTGGTCTTAGCAAGCCTTCAGGTTTGTATCTACGGGGTTTGGTCCTTCCGCATGTCTCACAGCCTTTGATGTAGACGGCCATGTCTTTGTCCAGTTGGGGCCAAGCATAATTCTTCTTGATTCCTTGGGTTGTCTTGAGTCTGCCAGGGTGGCCAGCCATCTCTGAGTTGTGATAGTCTATGAGTACTTTGGTCCTTGTTTTGCCTTCTGGTACATAGATCTGGTTGTGTAGTAGCAGGGTAGATCCCTTTAATGAGATTCTTTTCTTGTGGTGGCAGCTCTCTGGGTCTGAGGTCAAGTTGGCAATGAGTTCTGCTGAGTACTTGTCTATTTTCTGCACCTCAATTATGTTGGGCTTACAAGCCATGATCTTCATGTACATCAGTTGGATGCCTAGGCTGGCAGGGCTGAGGAGTACATAGGTGTTATGGTCCTTAGTCTCAGCTGTGGTGGGAATCATATCTGCTCTTCTGCTCAGTGCATCAGGTACTTTGTTGAATTTTCTGGGTTTATAGTCAATTTTCAGTGTGTAGTCAGCCAGTTCTAGAGCCCATCTGGCTTGTCTCTGGTTCAACTGTCTGGGTTTAAAGAAGTAAACCAAGTTCTTGTGGTTGGTTAGGACTTTTACTGAGAATTCAGTGCCACATAAGTACTGGTGCTAATGTTTCAGGGTCTTCATTATTACAGGCATCTCCTTGTAGTAGATTGGGTAGTTTCATTTGGCAGGTAACATCTTCTTGGAGTAATATGCTACAGGATGTAGCATACTATCCCCTCCTTCCTAAAGAAGGACCCCACCCACTGCAAAGTCAGACACATTAATTTCCAGTAAAAATGGCTTGGACGGGCCAGGCATTGCCAGGAAAGGTGCAGAGGTGAACACAAGTTTTAGGACCTCAAATGCTGATGTGCACCCATCAGTCCAGGCAAAGGTGACTTTGTCAGAGCAAAGGCGGGTCAGGGGCAGAGTAATATAAGAAAAATATTGGATGAAATCCCTGCAATACTTTGCCAGGCCTAAAAAACTTCTCACATCCTTTCTGCATTTGGGCACCGGCCAGGCAGTTACTGCTTCTATTTTGTCCTGCAATATGGCAAAACCACCAGTCTTCACCACATATCCCAGGAATTTGACCTCAGGCTGAAAGAATTCACATTTCTTAAGTTTGGAGTGTAGGTTGGCCTGGGAGAGTTTTTCCAGTATAAGGTCCAGGTGGAGTAGGTGCTCTTTGTGTGACTTGCTATAGATGAGAATGTTGTCCAAGTACGTGACACAAAATTGGTCAAGGTATTCACCTAGGACAGTATTGATCATCCTTTGGAAAGTGCTGGGGGCGTTGCACAGGCTAAATGGCATTACTAGGTACTCGTACAACCCATATCAGGTTTTGAAGGCTGTCTTGTATTTGTCTCTGTCCTTGATTTGGATTTGATTGAACACATCTCTAAGGTCAATTTTTGAGTACACCTGGGCTCCAGTCAGTACATCACAGAGGTTTTCAGCATTGGGGATGGGATGGCGGTTCTTCACTGTAATGTCATTCAGTTTCTGATTGTTTACACATGGACGCATCCTACCATCTTTCTTTCCTATGAACAGCATGGGTGACAAGCAGGGGGACTTTGACACTCAGATGAAACCTTTTTTGTCATATCTTCCAGGTATGCTTTCAAGGCCAATTGTTTGCAGTGGTTGCAGCTGTAAATGGGGCTGTGGTGTGGTTGGGTCCCTGGTAACAGGTCTATAGCGTGATTGTAGATTGAATGGCTGGGTAGTTTTGTGGCTTCTTCTTTGCTAAACACATGGCCCATTTCTGAAGGGGGGTAGGTAAGGTTCCCACGCTAGGTCCCATCTTTATGGTTAGGAGTCTGTTGGTTGGGGCTCAGCCATGGCTTATGCAAAAAGGGACAGTGCCACAAGATTCAGGTCAGCCAAGTGTGGCAGTCTGTTTGCAATAGTTCAGGATCAGGCCATGTCTGTCAGATCATGAATCACCCAGTATAAGGGGGTGGGGTAGTCCTGGCAAGAGGATCAGGGACAACATGTACACATTATGTCCAATTATCAACAGAAATTCTTGTTCATACTCATGGCCAGTGACCAGAGAGCTGTTTTCCATGACTACTTGTAGGCTACGCTCTGAAGCTGTCAAGCCTAGTTCCCTTGCCAGGCTGGCATCAATGAAGCTTTCATCAGCTCCTGTATCAATAAAAGCTTTGATCCGGCACTTGTTCCCCAATAGTTCTATGGTCACTTGGATGAATTTGTAAGACTGGGAAGAAGGGTTTATTTGCGCCAGTGAGATTGGGGCAGTGTTCTTCTTAGGACAGGCTCTGGTCAAGTGGCCCGCCTTGTGGCAGTGGAAACAGAGTCCTTTACAGTAGTGTTGTTGGAGCTCTTCAGGTGTCATTCCTGTTCTGTTGGGGGTTGGTGCTTGGCTTTGGCAGGTCTGGGAGGGGCCAGCATTCTCTTGGTTTATGCTAAGGCCCTTGCACAGGGGAACTAGATTGTCTAGGATGAGGGTGGGCAGGTGGTGCTTCAACAGGTCCTTCATTGCCAGGTTGACTCCCTTTTGGAAGATAATGGCTGCCAGTTTGTCTTCCAATTTGGTGTGGGTCTTTAGTTTGAGGAATTTGTCAATATACGCTTGGATGGGGCAGGCGCCCTGCCAGATTTCCAACAAGGAGTTCAGGGCATAATATCTGGTGTTGCAGTCTTCCCCCGTGGTTATAAATTTGGCTTCAAACTTAGCATAATCTAGGCAGAATTCCACATCTTTGGAAGTGGCTTTGCCAAACCAATCAAGGGTGTCTCCTGATAGCATGGCAGCTACTCTAAGCACCTTTTTGGTGTCACTGGAATAGGTTGGGGCATTGGCTTGAAAATTTAGTCAGATCACTGGCATGGAGCGGCAGGCCTTCTCAAGAGTGAGTTTTACCATCTGGGGCATCTCCACTTTGGTGAGAAATTGGTTGACTATCACATTCTGAACCTGAGAGGAGGGCCCTTTGGCAGTTTTGGCGGCAGAGTCAGATTTCTTGGGGTTGTTCAGGTTCACATTTGCATTCTTCCACGTGGAAGAAATCAGGTTCTTGGTCATCATAAATGTGTAATAAGTGATTATCATTACAAAAAACATACAAGATTTACCAAGAATATTAACATCTTGGGGCCCAGGGTACTATGTTTAAAAAGGATGGCCATAATGTCAGGGATCCAGTCTTGGGTGTCTGGACCGTTATTTTATGGGGTAATTTGGGCCGGGTTTTTTGCAGGTAAAGCCCACCACATGAGAGGAGCTAAATTAAAAAGATAGGAAAAGGACTTCCCCACCCAGGACCACAGGCTAGCAGCCAGGATTATAGTGTCAATCACCACTGTGAGGGTGATGTACACAATTCCAAATAGCTTGCCAGTGTGGTCAGTTGGGAGGTTGAGTGAGGAGGTGGGCATAGGTTTGGGGATCACAGGCAGTTCAATGAAGAGTTTATAAGCAGGGAGGTAGTTGAACTTTCCTCTAAACAATTTGGGTGTTGAGAATATTCACAGGCCTTGACAGTTGTATATAACTTCAGATTGTATGTGGGCCAAAGGATCTAGTTTGAGTATTTTCTCCTGGGTGTATTCCTTATATTCAGGTTTCAAAATATAATCTGTGAAGTGGACAGGGCCAAAGAGAACACCTGGAGGACAGAAATCTGCAGGCAGAGGAACAGAAGAGCTGGGAGATCTTGTACTGGATTGATAGATGGCAAATACAAAATAAGGTAGTAGCTGTGTAAGAAAATTAACATAATATTTATATAAAAATGGTAATAAGGTTTGAGTGCGGAATCTATAGGCATATATAGCATCCTGCCTCCAAACTTAATATTTTCCATAAGCACTTCATCAAAATATCAGGAAAAATGCAGGCAGGTGGCTAGGAGGCCCGGGTGCAGGAGTAGCAAAATGGCACCTTGTCTGGGTGTTCTCTCATTGATTGGAATATCCAAATTGGTCACTTGATTTTCTTGATTTTGGGATGTGGTCACAGGGTTGGGCCTAAAGCCCGTGTTTTCCTTTGGCAACTGAATCTGATTGATAACCCAAGATGACCTCAAGTTCATGAAGTTCACAGAGGAACTTTCTCTGCCTTCATTAGGCAATTTGAGAAGCTCCTCCTTGGGCACCACCATAGTAAAACCTGCACTGGTATTCTTGTTTTTGAGACTTAGCAGGTGCTTCAGCTTATGGAGGCTCAGTCTCAGGAAAATGCAGGCGGGCGGGCCCTTGGTCCATGGGGCCAGCAGCCCGCAGGAATCCAGGGTTAGGGTTCAAATCCCACTCTTGGGACTGGGTTTCCAGGAGGAAAGAATTGTCAATCCTGACAGTGTGGATCTTCACTGCCTGTGCTACCAGCCAGCAAGTGGCAAAGCTGATTGTGGTGATGATTTATCTCTTGTTGTTGTGTTTCCCAGGCATGGGCCCCACAATGTCAAGGGGCATACCTTGAATGGTAACTGTGAGAAAATGGGCAACACAGACTTAGGAGGGGTGTTGCTTTTGTGAACTTTTCACACACTTCACATTGGTCAAGAACTTCCTGGACGTCCCAATATAGAGTTAGCCACCATACCTTATGCTTGAAAAATATGTAAAGGTTGCAGCTCTTAGTGTGCCTTAAATCTTTATGATAGCGTAGAATGGTGTTGACTTGTTGGTGTGTAGGGATATATGGGATGGTGCTCCCATTGGTCATCTTGCGGTGTAGCGTCCTGTATACATCTGTGAAGAGGTGATCATTTTTGATGACCGTCTCTTTAGTGATGTTGGTAGTGCCTGGAGGGAAGCTTTTATCTTTTAGTTTGGAGTACCAGGATGGGCCAGTCTGGGTCAAGACAGGTTTTCCCTCTTGTGGCTCTAACATACAAGCAAGAGAGTGCATCCACCATGGCAAGTTTGGGTCCTAATTTGTATTAAATAATCATGTTAAACCTTTTGAGAAGCTCTATCCAGAGCGCCTGATGCCTGGATAGGTTGGCTTGCATTTTGAAATATATGAGGGACTTATGGTCAGTTAGGGCGGTGAACTCCTCCTGGCACTCCACATAGCAGCGCCACTTGACAAGACAGTGTATGATTGCCAGTAACTCCTTATTGTGAACAAGGTAGCAGCATTTGCCGTCTGTCAGTTTGTGCAATTTGTAGGCTACAGGTAGGAAGTTGCCATTGGTGTTCTTGATCTGCAATACTCACCCAATATACACATCAGAGGCGTCTGTCTTCATTTGATACTCTCTGTCTTGCTTAGGGTACTGTAGAATGGTGGTGATTGTAAGTTTTACTTTAAACACCGGAAACAAAGGTCACGTTAGGGGGTCCATATAAACTTGGATTTGGCACCAGTTATGGCTGACAGGGGTGCTGTCAGGACGCCACAGTCAGGGATAAATTGTTGTACATAGGCAACCATCCCCAGGAATGTACGTAGTTTGGACTTGTCCTTGGGTGGTGGCATCTTTCAGATGGCCTGAATTTTATGGTTGTCAGGCTTAATGCTGTCTTTTGAAACCATGTGTCCCAGGAATGTCAAAACAGCAGGCTCAACCTGCCAGCAAGGTTCCAAACAAGCAAGTTTGTGACTCGCAATATGATTACCTGGCCACTCAAAGCCAGACTAAAAAGTCAACTCAAATTACCAAATCCAACAATATGAACAGATAATGATCCTTTATGGTGGATACCTTCTTTTGGCGCTTGACTCATTACCAGGATCAAGCCACCCCCTTCATCATCTAGCCGTGTGATCAACACAATCATGTTCCTGTTATCCTTGATTCACAACAACTATATAATCACCATCTCACAATAAAGATTATTATCTAGCTTCTAAATAATTTCCCCCTTGTAACTCTGCTAAAACAGCACAGTTACAACATTGTAGCACAGGTAGGTTCTCCATCCTACCTTATTTTGAAAAATTCCGCCTGTTGCCCACACGCGCCACAGCCAACAATTCTTGACAGAATTATGTCTGGCCTCCCACTAGACTGGACCCCGTGCACCCCTGGTACCAAGATACCCAATGGCTTTGTCTTGTACCAGAACACAGTGATCCCACTACCCGCCTTCAATGCCATGTCCACACAAGGGCTCTTTCAGGCTTCCTCTTCTATTCTGCAGCCAACTGAAGAAAAACACCATGCCTGCCTACATAGTCCAAAGACTGTGAAGTGCTTCCTTGGGACCTTTTGCCAGGGCCAACAACAACACTGCCGCATGGATTCATTCCGCCCAGAGCAAGCTGGCCCAGATGGAATGCCTGCAGCAATTTTGGATTGAGGAAATCTCCATCCGCCTGACCCATGATGCTGGCACTTGGTGTGACAAGTGGCACAAAGAACATGCTGACAAGAACTGGAACACCTTCAAGCAAGACTTCTTGGCAATATTTGTGCTTAAAGATACAGCGTTCATGATCATATGCCATGTAAAGAACCCAACCCAGACAGGCGCTGTGAAGGAACTCACCTGCACCTACAAGGAACTCCAACTTTGTGCACCATCTGACATGGCCTTTGACACCCCAGCCACACACCTCATGTACTACGACGCCCTCAAGTTGCATGTGATGAGACACGTGAACCTGGATCAAGTGACCAACCTACAAAGCCTGTACTGCAAAGTGGAGAAAGCAGAACAAACCTCCAATGCCCTTCATAAGGCACAACCTGGAAAACAAGAGAGACCCAATGATTCCCATCCTGGCGGGCGCTCCTCTCAACCACCTCCTGGAGGCAACAGGAATAACGCCAACCACAAACCCACAGGCTCAAATGGACATGAAAATAGAAGCAATGGCCAGTCAAACCAGACCCATTTATGTGTCACTGCCACACAAGGTAACCAAGATGAGGGAAAAGCCTAGGGAGAGCACTAAGCAAGCCAAGCTCTCCCCATGCAACTCTTGACTTGCCCAATGATGAATACCAACCCAGGACGTGGATCAATGTCCAATGATCTAGGTGCCCTTTGAGGACCCAGTACTGTACATCATTTCCAGACATCCCAATAAACCAATGTCCTATCCTTTCCATTTTTGCAGTTAAACAGGATCAGCACTCTTGGATTTTGGTATGGATTGAGCCCTAGTCAACAGCAGCTTTTTAGATGAGTTCAAACTAACCACTAATCCTTTGCGGATTAAAAACGTGGTCCTGGCTGATGAACACAATTGCTGTGACAAGGGAAACCACCCCCCTTCTCCTTCATGCTTGAGAACCTCCACTCTATCATCCAAGGTCTTGTCATCAACTTCCCAAAGTTTGACATTGTACTGGGGTTAGACTGGTTACAAAAGAACAACCCTCACATAGACTGGGCAACCTCAGTCTTGACCATCAAGCGTGAAGGTGTCAACCACCAGATCTGCCCTGACTCAGTGGACCAACTCCTATGCAACCACATCTTTGTGCGCATCACAGAGACCCTGGACAAGAGGGAAAACCTGAAGGCAATTGACTTGGACTCCTGCCAGTACAAGATCATACACTTCAAAGATCACCAGGATACCTCCCTGCCTCAGGATTGCAAAATTGTGGCCCACCATCCAGAAATCTTCAAGGAAGCGCTACCCAGGCTACCCCCTGAGAAATACATCTAACACTCCCTCCAACTCAAAGGAGCTGTCCCCAAAGCGCACCCTATCTACAGGCTGACCCCAAACAAAGACAACACCCTACACGCCTATCTCAAAGAGGCGTTGAGGAAAGGACTTATCCGCCCCTTGCAGTCTCTTTTTGGAGCTGCCATGTTCTTTGCGTCCAAGAAGGACAGTATCTTACGTCTGGTCACAGACTACCAAGCCCTAAACAAAGTTACCATCAATAATTGTTATCCACTACCACTAATTACCAATCTCTTTGACGCCTTGGGAGGAGCCACAGTATTCTCCAAGATTGATCTAACTGCAAGCTATAACCAGATTTGTATTAAGGAGGAAGACATTCCCAAAACAGCCTTCTGTACTAAATACAGCTCATACAAATGTGTGGTGCTCAACTTTGGCATGACAAACACCCTTTCCACCTTTGTGACCTTCATGAACAAGGTATTTGCGCCACACATAGGCAAGCACGCCCTAGTGTATCTATACAACATTACTGTCTACAGCCCCTTGGTGGAACAACACCACCAAGACCTTGAGGCAGTCTTTGCTACCTTGGCATGACACAAACTGTTGGCTAAACCCTCCAAGTGCCAGTTCTTCCTTGAGCAACTACCCTTCCTGGGACACATAGTTTCAAAAGACAGCATCAAACCTGACAGCCAGAAAATCCAGGCCATTTTCAAAATGCCACCTCCCAAGTAAAAATCAGAACTCCACATTCTTGGGGATGGTGGCCTATGTATGCTGCTTCATACCTGACTGTGGCGTCCTGACTACATCTCTGTCTGCCATAACTGGCGCCAAATCCAAGATTTTATGGACCCCCCAATGTGACCTTTGCTTCAGACGTCTTAAGGAAAAACTCAGAACGGCACCCATCCTGCAATACCCCAAACAAGATAGAGAATACCAAATGGAGGCAGACACTTTGGACGCATCCATTGGGGGAGTACTAAAAATCAAAAACAATGATGGTTACTTTCTTCCAGTAGCCTATGAGTCACACATACTGACAGATGGCAAGTGCCAATACCTTATAAATGACAAAGAGCTATTAGCCATTGTGCACTGCCTGGTCAAATGGCATTGTTATCTGGAACAGCAAGAAGAGTTCACAGCATTGACAGATCACAGGTCACTTATCTACTTCAAGACCCAAGCAAACTTATCCTGTCGCCAAGACCGCTAGATGGAGCTTCTGGAGAGGTTCAATATGCTCATACAATATAAGCCTGGACCAGAGCTTGCCATGGTAGACACACTCTTGCAACTGTACGTCAGAGCCATGAGAGGCAAGAATGGGCTTGACCCAGACTGGCCTCTCCTGGTACTCTGGACAAAGGCTCCCCCCTGTTACTACAGACATAAAAAAGAAACAGTCATTAAAAACAAGCACCTATTTACTGATGTCTATGGAACTCTACACCAAAAAATATCTGGCAGGAAAACCATCCCATACATTCCCACACATCAACAAGTCAATACCATCTTGTGTTACCACAGAGACCTGGTCCACAAAAAAAGCTGCAACCTCTACAAATTCCTTAAACACAAAGCATGGCGGCTTACCTCATACTGGGATGTCCAGGAAGTCTTGGAGCAGTGCAAAGTGTGCAAGAAATTTGCAAAAAGTGAAACCCCACCTAGATCAGTACTACCTATCCACACGCAACTGTCCTTAAAGGTGTGGGCTCTGGATATTGTGGATCCTATGCCAGGGAAGCATAACAAAAATAAATACATCATTACCCCAATAGACTTTGCCACACAATGACCAGTGGCAAAAGCAGTAAAGACACATACAGGCAATGATGTGTGGCAATTTATAGGAAGACAAATCATCAGCAAGCTTGGAAAGCCAGAAATCCTGATAACCAACAGAGGCAAAGAATTGACCTCTGAAGATATCAACATATACCTCACAAAGAATAAGGTCCAGCACATGATGACAAAACTTTATCATCTTCAGGTCAATGAACGTGTGGAGCAGTTGAATGGCAGCCTTGTGAAAGCCTTGGTCAAGCTCACTGCCAAGAGACCCAAGGACTGGTACAAGCAGCTACCAACTGCATTGCTTGTATGCCAAACCTGCGTGAACAGATCCACGGGTAAAAGCCCCTTTAAGTTAGCTTATGAAACACAACCCAATATCATACAAGCACTATCAGGTCCTAAGCTGGAGATACCAAACAAGGTTCCACCCTGCTCAGATCCCCAGGTTGTACAGGCAAATAGCAATCAACCAGAAAAAGAATAAAAGCGTCTACAAAAGACCTTTATCCCCATTCAAGACAGGCATGAGGTTGGTGACAAGGTTTGGGTCATGAATACCAACAAGAGTAAATTACAACCAGAGAAAGTGGGCCCTGCCATCATCCTAAAGGTAAATGAAAACAGCACTTACCTTGTGCAAGGACTCTTAAAACAAAAAAAAAGACAAGATCCTCCACCATGATTGCCTCAGGCCCTGCAAAGCAAGACAAAAACAACACAAGACTGTCCTACCTGCCACCAAACAACAGCTAGTTCAGTATGGTACCCGGGCTCCCAACAACCTCCCTGACAACCTGCCCCCAGAGGAGGCCAATCTTAAGTTGGGGGGTGTCAAAACTGCAGGCTCAACCCTCCAGCAAGGTTCCAAGTAAGCAGGTTTGTGACCCACAATCCAATTATCCATTCACCCAAAGCCAAGTTAGGAAGGCAACTCAAGTTTCCAAAAACAATAACATGAACAGAAGCTGATCCTCTCCAGTGGGTGATTTATTTTGGCGCTTGACTCATTACAAGGATCAAGCCACCCCCTTCATCATCCCACTGTGTGATCTACATTATCATTTTCCTACTATTCACAATTCACAATGGCTATATAATACATATCTCTCAATAAAGAATTTTATCCAGTTTGCAAATATTTTTCCCCTTGTAACTCTGCTAAAACAGCACAGTTACAACAGAGACAATTTTTATTGAGGATGAGCTATCTAGCCATTGAAGTACTTTGGGTAGTGGTATCTGATTGAATGACAATGTGCATTGATATCTGGGTGTAGTATTTGGTGACCTTTTTAAACACCTTATGTTCCTTTACAGTTTGATAGAATGCTGGCTCTTTTTCCCCCTTTACATCCCCTTCACTAACATAGGGGTTATATCTAGTGTCAAGTGTAACCTCACACTTTTTATGCATAATTGCACTAGGCATCTTTTTTGCAATATTCAGGTAAGTATACAAGAAAAATATGCTCAACTGTTTTGTTATTCACAGTTCTGGATGTAGCAATCTTTTGAGCTTTTCTAATAAGCTTTGAAAAATTTGGATTAATGCTCCTGCCTCTTCCAGTATAAAAGCCTGGCACTGTGTTTCTATTGCCACATATTTGTCTTCATTGTATGTGCTATTGACTTCTTCATTACTGTAAATTCAGAGCCTAAAGATAAAAATTTGGGATTGTCAAATTCTTTTGCATGAACTCACCAACTTAATGGAGTAATTTTCATCCCAGAAAAACTTACTTTTTATATAAAAGGATGAAAAATATTCCAGTAAGTTGGTGAGTTTATGCAAAAGAATTTGATAATCCTGCATTTCTACCTTTAGGTTCTGAATTTACAGTATCTCTGTATATAGGGGCTCTGTTGGTAGATACCCTTGAGCGCCTGTGGTCTTTGTGCTCTCCACTGGGTGCACTTGCCTGTTATTTGAGTTGAGTTTTACATCAAAGCAAATAAAAACTAACATTAATATTTTTATTATGTTTTGTTTTGGACATTTTGTACTATTTTGGATACCAAACTGTTATTCCTGCTGAAGTATCATCTGTTTATGTATGTTAAGTTTCTTTATCTGATTTAATTGACCATTTTTGTTATTTCTATCACTCTTATAATGCTTTTTTAAGTTTGCGCAATTTTTACATCCAAAAAAGACATTACAAATAATTTTATCCAAAATAAGTTTTGGATTGCATGTAGTTATTTGGACAGCTTAGCACTGAGATTATGTTGACTTTCTTTGTTTATGATTTGGTTTTGTGTGTTGTGAGTTTGATTTGCTATTGCTATTATTTTTGTGTGTTATTTTTGCATTATAATTTGTGGCTTTTGTGCACCTGTCTCAAAATATAGTAAATATAATACTAAATCAGATACTTGTGAGTTGATTTGTTTGTGTTTTGAGATCCTGATCTTACTGTTAAACTATAGTGTAAATTCAGAACCTAAAGGTAAAAATGTGGGATTGTCAAATTCTTTTGCATAAACTCACCAACTTACTGGAATATTTTCATCCTTTTATATAAAAAATTAAGTTGTTCTGGGATGAAAATTACTCCATTAAGTTAGTGAGTTCATGCAAAAGAATTTGACAATCCCGCATTTTTACCTTTAGGTTCTGAATTTACAGTAATGTGCTGTGTGTCTGATATGGATGCTGTATCTTGAGTTTTTACTCATTAAGAGCTAAATTTTCATTAATTTGTTTTAAAATATGTGTTATGTTATATTTTGTTTTATGTGCAGCTTTAGTTCACTTTAATCTGATTTTTATGTGTCTATCTCAGCAGCTCTGAAAAGCCCAGTACTTGTTCTGATTTTAAAAAGAAATATTATGGTTTGGGCTTACACATTTGAATCACAATTACAATCTATCAAGGTGGGTTGGATTTATCAATTGATATTTATGATCATTTTTATAAATATTTTAATAAAAAATATAATTTTTCAAGTGCAATAGTTTTTAAAGCTACAGCACCAAGAAAATAAACTCATCTTTAAATAAAGTCAACTCAGATGTAAACAAAATCAATGCTTCTCAAAAAATAGAGGTAAACCAAAATCTATTTCCAATCAATATAAATTCATTTTTATTTTTTGCATCTGAGTTGATTTTGCTTACAGATGAGCCTTTTTGCTTAGCAGCATAGCTGTGATGGTCCACATGTTTGGTGGTTTGTAGGTGGGGCTAATGTTGGCCAAGCAAAAGTTTGGTTGTTTGTTGCAGGTAGAGGCCTAGTAGGTAACATAGGACTACTAGGGGTAAGTAAGGTGAGCCTAGTAGGTAACATAGGACTACTAGGGTAATTAAGGTCTGGCTGGTAGGTAACAAAGGACTACCAGAGGCAGATGTTGCCTCCACCCAGCAGAAGATATTAGCTGCTTTGGGCTATAGTTCTTCACCTAGCAGGGAACTGTGGCTGCAGAAGGGTGAAGACTGAGATAGCAAGCAGGAAACTTTTTCTGTCTAGGGGGGAAGGTTTTGGACCCCTGGCAGGTAACACAGGCTGCCAGGGAGGGGAAGAGCTCTGAGGACTCTATGTACCCTGATACGCTTACAGGAGGTCTGTGAGCAAGCATCCTACCTAACGGACTGGTAGGGTGTCCTTATTTATGCCCCTATGGGAGCTTTGGGGAAGAACCCAAAGTGAGCATTGGAGGGTATAGATTTTCTTGGAGGTGTCACCAAGCAGTTTGCTTGGAGAAGCAGCTGCAGAACTTGGTGTGATCAGGCCTCTGGGAAGTAGAGCTGATTACTCTGTAACTGAAAGCTCAGACTTAATCACCTGGGTGAGTAAAGACAACACATAGACATTGATCTATGGTTGAATGGCCTAAGTGGAGTGTCACTTGCAAGGGCCCAGTCAAACGCCAGTTTGATGTAGACTCATGCCTGGGTCTACAAGTTCTGGTAACAGGGACTGAGATAAAGAACCAAGGTGGTTCACAGAATCAGCAGAGAAGACTAGTAAGAAGGACTGTTTGATCACAGTGAAGACTAGTCAAGGGACTGTTAGTTCATATTGAAGTTTGGAACCAAAATGGTTCATTGTGCAGGTGGAACCAAGATGGTTCCTAGTGAGGATAAGTAGAAGGGCTCAAATATCATGATGCATAAGTAGGTAGTCATGATAAAGGAGTAGCCAGAGGACTGATAGGCTGTTTAATGACTTGTCTGAGCTGTTGGAGACTGGAATGAACTGTTTATAGACTAAGGCTGAAGATCTGGAAGATGTGGTTGAAGATCATGATGCAGGATTAGCTGACCATGATACAGGAGCTGGCTGAAGGATCAGAAGATGATGATGAAAAACTAGTGGTCTGGAGAAATGAGCTGAGATTTTGCCAAATTAATTTTCCAAAGTGGGAAAATGTGGAATGTTTTGCCTTGGTTTATGAGTAAAATCAAGAAGGAATGTGGATATAAGTGTGGGTAAGATATTTATTTATTAAGTTCCTAGTATAGATGAAGGTATTATTGAGGGTCTGGATGTACAAGTATTCCAGCTATTGCCATCACACCTAACATCCAGTCATTGCCCAATTTGGTGCCTTTCCAATATACCATTTGACATACCAGAAATGGTAACAAACCAATATCACATGACTGTCCAGGTATCCAGAAACTCAAACCATCCAGCACATGACCAGCCCCTGGGTTTGATCTAACTAAAATCCCTGCCACAGCTAAAGCTATATAAGTGTAAAGTATTATCCAATAAAATATCCTTCTTCTCTTCCTAATTCTATATTTGAAGCTTCCCCAAAAGGCGCTCCTTATCACTGGTAGCACTACAGTTTTTGACCACACCAATGAAAGAGAAAATGACTGAACAGAACCTGCCTACCTTTGCCCACATACTCAACCAGGCCACATCCCAGGATACCTGGAAGACGTACTTCTGCGCCCACAACATCAATGAAGATATTCCTAGTGGATGCACTGTATTTGAAGGTCTGGTCATGCCCAAAGCATGCGCCAAGATTATTCAATACAGTCACGCTCTTCAACCACAAATAAACACACAACCACCTATCACAAGTAAAGTTACCAACACCAAATACATTGGTATTGACAAGTTCTTTGATAAAAACAAAGAAAACATCATCAACTAGCTAGACTACATCCCAGGATACCTGGAAGACGTACTTCTGCGCCCACAACATCAATGAAGATATTCCTAGTGGATGCACCATATTGAAGGTCTGGTCATGCCCAAAGCATGCGCCAAGATTATTCAATACAGTCACGCTCTTCAACCACAAATAAACACACAAACACCTATCACAAGTAAAGTTACCAACACCAAATACATTGGTATTGACAATTTCTTTGATAAAAACAAAGAAAACATCATCAACTAGCTAGACCACACAGCCGCCAAACTCCGCGCCAGCCACATCCCCCATGAGAAATGGGTCCAGGAAGCCAGCAAGCGCCTGTACAAGGCTGCAGCTAACTGGTTTACCACCTGGGTTGGCTCACAAACTGACAGCTGGCTTGACAACTGGGAAGAGTTCAAAGCAGACATCACACACAATTTCCGCATCACTGAATCTCTCCAAGACATTGCAATACAGCTCAGTGATCTTCCTCAGAAGACCACTATCATAGCTTACGCCAACAAATTTGAGAAAATACATCACAAGATCCAAAACCCAGCACAAGCTGATAATGTACACACCAGAGCATCATTCATCAACAGAATGAAACCCTCTGTTTCTGCCCTCATCTGCCCAGAGGCTAACACCTCCATGCCCACACTCATTGCTGAAGCCAAGCACGCTGAAAAATGCGCCAACATGGAATATGCTGCACGCAATGGCAACCACTCCTCAAACAGCAATGGAAGAGAAAACTCCAATGGCAATAAACGCCAAAATACCAATCATAGCAACGGCAACTCCAATTGTACCAATGGTAATTGTAGCCAAAGCGCAAACCGCTCCCGTCCCAAGAAAGAGGACACCACCAAAGTTAACAACGCTGAAGTAGCAACCCACTACAAATCTGACCCCACATTCTCTGACTTCAAAGGTCTCAAAACAGAGGAACAGGGAAAAGAGGAGGGGGAATAGGATTAAGTGCCCCTGTCTCCCCCTAACTTGACAAGAAACTGTACCAAGGCACAAACTTTGCTGCTCACATCCCACGTGTTCTGCAATCCACCATTTTTATGAACATAAAAATTAAAGATAACTCACAACTTCTTGTCTATCCATGCACTTACAAATCTCATACACATAAAATTTTATTTGACTCTGGTGCACAACACACCATGGTTAGCAGATAATTTATAACCAAGTACAAAATACCAGTTGTCAAATCCAGCTTCAAATACGCCAAAATGGCAGACAAATCAAAGGTTCTACTCAAAGGCAAAACAACTCCATTCAGAATTGACCTCCAAGGCATACAAACGTCCATCAAAGGACTTGTCATATACATAAACTACAACATTTTAGCAGGCATGAACTGGTTCACCCAAGTGAATCTCAGTGTATGTTGGAAAACAAAAACCATGACCATCAAACGTAACAGAGTCAATTTTAACATTCTCCAAGAGCCCAATAACCTCATTCTAAGAGACACAATATTTATTCAAATCATAAATCAAGATGACTCTGAACAACTTACCAAAGACAGTACCCTCCACATAATGAGGTACACTGAGTTCAATAACATGAAAACAACCAAGATCCAATGCCCAGAACTTGTGGCACTCCTAAATGAATACACCCACGTATTCAAGGAAGAAATCACAGAGTTAACCCCCAAACAAGAGGTCAAACATGGCATCAACTTATAAAAAAACCATGCTAAAACCTGCACCCCTCTACAGACTCTCTACCATGGAGACCCAAACACTTAAAGCCCACATTAAGGACAATCTAGCCAAAGGATTCATTTGTCCGTCTGAATCCCCGTGGGGGGCAGCGGTTTTCTTTGTAAAGAAGAAAGAAGCATCTCTTTGCTTAGTTACTGACTACTGAGCACTAAACACAAGTACATTAAAAAATAAATACCCACTTCCCCTCATAGAAGACCTATTTTTGAGGCTCTCTGGAGCAAAAAATTTCTCAAAAATTGACCTCACATCTGGTTATAACCAAATTGAAGTTAAAGAGAAAGACATACCAAAGACTGTGTTCTGCACACAATTTGGGTTGTTTTAATGTAAAGTAATGAATTTTGGGATGACAAATGCCCCAACAACATTTATCACCATGATGAACCAGGCGCTAAATGGACTCTCAAACACATTATGTTACCTCAACAACATCATCATATTTTCAAAAACAAAAGAGTAACACCTCACGCATGTATGCAAGACACTCAATTGACTTGCAAAGCACAAACTATCACTAAGCCTAGTAAGTGCCAATTTATGAAAAAGGAACTCCTGTTCTTGGGCCACATTATCTCTGACGGTGGCATCAAAGCAGACCCAGATAAAATGAAAGCCATAAATAACATGCAACGCCCCACCTCTGTGAAATAAGTAAGATGCTTTCTTGGTATGGTAGCTTACCTAAGGAAATACATCAAAGACTGCAGAAAGCTCACCACACCAATCAATGACCTAACCAAAGGTAATGCCAAAAAGAAATTCATCTGGACTCCAGAATGCAACAAGAATTTCCAGCTATTAAAACAAGCTTTTATTGAAGCACCAATCTTGCAATACCCTAATAACAACAGGTGATACAAGCTTGAGTCAGACGCTAGTGACACCGCCATTGGCGCAGTACTACGCATCTGCCAGCCAGGGCAGCAAAATTTACTGCCAGTATGTTGCAAAAGCAGAAAACTAACAGACACTGATCAAAGGTACCCAATACACAATAAAGAATTGCTAGCAATATATCACGCATGCAAGAAATGGAGATGTTATCTCAAAGGACACTTAAACGTCCAAGTGCTAACTGAACACAAATCCTTAATCTATTTTAAAACTCAGAATGCACTTGCATAGCGCCAAGCCAAATGGATGTCCTTGCTGGAACAGCTTAACTTGGACATTCAATACAAAAAGGGGGCAGAGCTGGTCACAGCTGATGCTCTCTCTAGGCTATGTCAGCCTAGAGAGGATTATCCTGACCACCTGGACCCTGACTGGCCAAACCTATATAACACTGAGTATAAAACCAAAGGGAAAGACCCCTCAACACACCAACTAACCCACAATACATTAGTAAGGAACAAAAATTATTTCCATGTATCAAATGGCACTGTATATCAAATCATCAAGGATAAACACATTCCATACATTCCACTTGCACAAAGAGTTGACACTATACTAAGACACCACCATCTGCTAGGACACACAAAGGCTAATAACCTATATCTCACATTAAAAGAGATAGTATGGTGGCCCAACCTGAAGCAAGACATAATCAATGTTCTAAAGAAGTGCACAGTGTGTGAAAAATACGCCAGCACCAAGATGCCACAGCCAACAGTCAACCCAGTACCCTACCCCAAACCATTTAAGGTTTGGGGACTGGACGTAGTGGGACCCTTCCCGGAAAACAAAACAAATCAACATTTCCTAATTGTAGCCATTGACTTTGCCACATGTTGGCCCATCTTCTGGGCAACAAAAAATCACAAGGCAGAAACAATAAATTGATTCATCAACTAGGCAATAATAGCCAACTATGGAACTCCAGACTACATCATAACAGATGGAGCAAAAGAGCTAACAGGCCAAGTAGTAAACAACAATCTAAAAACAAAGAACATCAAAAACTCCACAACCTTGCCCTACAGGCCACAGGCCAACAGCAGAGTTGAACCCCTGAACGGCAGCCTTATCAGAACCCTGGAGAAAAAATTGAAGGGCAAAGCCAAAGACACATGGCCACTCTATGTGAAACATGCATTACTAGTATCCCAGGTTTGTATCAATCAAGAGACAGGCTACTCACTGTTTGAACTAACATACAGGTACAAGCCAGAAATAGTCACCCACAATAATCAACCGTATGTGAAGATCCCCCCGGGGAAACCTCCTACAGTAGAACAGAAACCAGCTCTACAACACATACACCTCAAAGCCAAACTGGCAGAAACAAAGAGATTCAAACCCCAAAAGGTAACCTCAACAGAGGACCCACTCCCCATCAATTCCCCGGTCTGGGTCCTAGCTAGGAACAGAAAGAAGCTAGACTCAGTACACAGAGGACCAGGAAGAATCATCAGATACTGACCAGACAGGAACACCTACCTGGTTAAGTTCCAGGGTGCCAAAGAGCACATCACCAAAAAGTATCACAGACCTTGCCTCTGCCCTAGAAAATTAGAACACTTGACCCAGTTGGTGCCCACTAGTAAACAACTCCAGGAACATCAGGCAACAGCCGTCAAGACAAAGCCCCCTCCTGATGTACCCAAGTAACCCCTTAAGGGAGGGGTGTGTCAAGGGTCTGGATGTACAAGTATTCCGGCTATTGCCATCACACCTAGCATTCAGTCATTGCCCAATTTGGTGCCTTTCCAATATACCATTTAACATACCAGAAATGGCAACAAACCAATATCACATGACTGTCCAGGTATCCAGCAACTTGAACTCATCCAGCACATGACCAGTCCCTGGGTTTGATCTAACTAAAATCCCCGCCACAGCTAAAGCCATATAAGTCTAAAGTATTATCCAATAAAATATACTTCTTCTCTTTCTAATTCTATATTTGAAGCTTCCCCAAAAGGCGCTCCTTATCAGTATGTTGCTATAAGAGCTGGATACAAAGTTGTTTTGGTGGGACGTTTTCCTTGGATTTTACTATATTTGTAAATATATGGGAAAAACATTGAAGAGGTTCAAAAAGAACAAATTAAATAGTATTCTACTATTTAAATTGGTTCAGGTTGAATGCAGGAAAGACTGGTGCCGGAATAATGGACCAGTTAACGGTTTGGTGTGCAAAGAGTTGTCAATTTGAGCGGTTTGAGCTGTGGAAATTATTTTCATAGTGGATCCTGGTGGAACTTCAGAAATGGTCTATTTCTGCGCTCTGCATTCATTGGTTAAGTTCTGGCAGGTTTCCTGATGAAAATGATTGGTTGGAAGCAAAAGCTTAAAGTATAAGCAAGGAAATAGTGAATTAATAATTTAAGCTTTTGAGAAAGTAAATATGTAAGCTTAAGTTATTATAGAAAAAAGTGAGCAGCAATGGTTTAAGATTCTGAAGAAAGCCATTTTGAAGGCGGAACTGTTGGGAAAAGGATACTATAAGAAGGTGGCTGGCTGGAAAGTTACAGGGTCTTTTGGAGGTCTTTCTGGGTCTTTGACGAGAACCTTCCGGGGCCTTTTGAGTTTCTGCTGAGAGGTTTTTTGAAGCCTTTTGATCACTAGCAGGAGCTTGATTGGACTGATACAAGTTGAATACCAAGGCCACTAAAGATATACAGAAAGCTGAAGCCCAAGATAACAGAGCAGGAGCTTGAGAATAAGGAGCTGGATCCTAAGTGTGGAGCAGAAGTCTGATTCTAAGGTGCTGGAGTCCAATTTTAAGGAGCAGGAGTCCAAGACTAAGGTGCAGGAGTCTAAGATCAAGTACAAGGAGTCCAAGATATTGTTGGAGGACTCCAAGTATTGGTAAATCCATATTGTTTCCTTGACCCCCCAGGCCATATACCAGAAGGTTTCTAAGGGGATCTTCCTTCTGAGAGTGAATAAAAGCCCATTTTGATCCCTATACATATTTCTGAGATACATTTCCCTTAATAGAGAATGACAATCCCTTCCAGCTGGTCCCTGGCTACAATCCAGGACACACTTTGGGGACTGGTGGACAGGAACCCCACAATAGCTTTGAAAACTACTGTATGTAAGAAAAAACTATGGCTTTTGAGCTTGAAATTATTTCAATGTATCAGTCTGAATATTTTATAAACTGTCAGAAAACTATGATCCTTTGGCTGCAATAATGAGTGTAGGTTTACTAATAGGAAAATGTATGGCTCACAAGATGATGGGCCCTAAAATAACCAAATATGATAAGAACTTTCTTTCAAAAGACCAAGAGCCAGATACTGGTAGTGCAGAGTCTATTAGTACTATGAGTGTAAGGTAGAACACACCTAAAAAGATTGTTCTGGCCAGAGGGTGCTGGTTTGACAGAAGGTGGTCTTTTTCCTTGAGGGTAATTAATGATTTAATGAAAACTATGTAGGCAGAATAATTATTATATTTTTATCTGAAAATGAGATGGTCAACTATAACCAAATGTTTATTCCTTAGGATTCAATATACATTTTCTATACTTTAAGGCCTAATATACCATGAGAGGTCTTTGTGGGACCACTATTTATGATCTGGGCTGAATAGATATTCAATGAAGTAAACTGGATCAAAGAAAACTCCAGGTGGGTGTAAATAGTCTGGATTGTCTCATCTTGTGTCTTGGGTTAGACAACTAAATACACCAAGAGCTTGACAATTATTAGCTGATGGCAATAAAAAGTAATAATAATTAAGGGAGTGTGTTAAAAACCAAAGATTCATAAAAAACTTTATTTAGATATAATGGCAATATTTATTTATTCAGATTGGAGATTTATGTGAAAGTTGTTCTTGATAATTCTTCTTCTGTGAACCTCTGAGAAGTTATGTCTATTTTTTGTGCTATCACAGTGAAATGTTTGGAATTTGAGCTTCTTATTATCTGATTAAGGGATTGAGCAGATTTATTTGTGTTTTTAAGAATAGAGGGTTGACTTGCGGTTGATGTAAGAAAAAATGATGCTTAAATTTCTGACAGCCTATAGCATGATGAATTAAAATCCAAATACCAACTACATTGAAGATCAGCATAAGTCTCAAAGTGTAAAATTCTTAAAAAAACATGCCCAGAAGCAAAAATGAGTACATCAAAAAAATCATAATGATTGGAAAACAAATAAGTTAAAAAACCGAAGGAAAAAATATCATCTGTGGTGAAAAATTCACACTTGAAATCTTCAACAGAAAATTGAGGTGAGAGAGGAGAAAAATCTTAGGCTTAAAAAGTCATTGGATCCAAGGTGAGATTGGAAAGTTGTTAAAAATGTAATGAAGCAAAACCACAGAAATCAATAACTCCAGAAAAAATAGAAAATATCAAAAAGTTAAAGCGTTTTCTTGAAACTTTAAACTTTAATTTGTATAGTGTAAGCTATATAACTAATCAGATTCACAATTAAAGCTAGTATCTATTTGAGTGATTTTGTATTACTTAGGTGCTCAAAGATGGGTTAGATTATGAGGCCACTGCTTATGGCATCATCAACAGTTTTTGGGGCAATTCTTTTATCAAATAAACACAGATAGCTTGCGCGGCTTTTTTAAAGCCCTTAAAGTTAGAAATTGAGTTTTTCATTTTAATGCAGGTCTGGTCACAGCTCATTTCTTGTCAGTGGTGATGTTTAAATCAACAAAATCCTTGATTTTTTATGCTGGATTCTTACATTCCCATTTTATGGCTTTTGATGTGATAAATTTTCTTCAACTTTTGAAGCTGCCATAACAGTCTCTTATTTCTAGCCCATATTTCATTGGTTATATGTTTCTAAGATTTAATGCTATGCTGCACTTATTTAATTAGTTGATTACTCTGGGCCTCTGTAGAAAAGTTTTTGCAGGTGAGATCATCTTCTGAAGCTTTGGGATTCTTTATAAGGCTATTCTGGGTAAACAATTTGGTTTTAGCATTAGTTCTCTCATCTTGGGCAGAGTTATCTAATTTGGGAGCTCCTGTGGGACTTGGCTGCAGTGCGGGGTCACATTTGGTTTTATGTATCATCAAAGTATTTTCTAATGTATCTGTATAGGTTCTAAGCTGTGGAAGGGGGCCTGCTTTCTTTCTCAAGCCAGGTTTCTGGGGTTGGACCTTGATTCAGCCCATTTTTCTGATCAGTTCCCTTTGAAATTGTGCTCTTGCTCACACCTGGTGGCAAGACAGATTCAATTTCCACATGAAGTATCCCAAACCTATTCAGACTGGCATTCTTGACATGAACTCTTCTTGGAGTGATTTATTTAATTATATTTAAAAAGCTAAGAGTAAATTATATAGTGTTTTGTTTTTATATTATTTTCATTTTTGGGGTTTATTACTTGAAGTTTGAATTGAATTAGATACTTTAATGCAAGCCATACTGCTTGAATTTGAGTCAAACAAAAACGTGTTTTTAAAAGCACATTTCTATTACTGCTTGGGATTCTGGCCCTAGGGCAGAATCCCAAGCAGGAAGGGAGCGATGATGCACTCCTATTGGTCTGGCACCAAATTCGAATTGGATTCAAATTTGGTGACAACCATGGATGGTTAAATGTACCAGCCCTAAAAATAAAACAAAACCTTAGATACTCTGCAAACTACAAATGATTATTATATTATTTGCTGGATACTTTTATTGAAAATACCTTTTCTCAAGCTTATCTTTCTCATTAATGGTGATTCTTACAACTCAGAAGGGGCATACCTTATCATCTCATCAAGGAGCTGTAAATGTGATTAAATATAGTAGCAATGGCGAATATTGTCTTTCAGGAGGAATGGATCGAACAATTAAGATCTGGAACCCTAATCTCCCTTCAAGTAGAGATAGGCTAATTCAAACCTTTTCAGGTCATGGGTGGGAAGTGCAAGATATTGATCTGTAAGCTCTTTGCAAATGAATTTTAAACTTATCTTATTTGGATCCAATCTAAAAGTTTTTTTGGTTTTATTCAAATTATCCAAAGATCTTGTTCAGAAATTCGATTTCTCAGGCTTTTTTTAAAAGGCCGAAATTATAATTTCCAGTTTATCTTATTTGTTTGTTTTGTGATAGACGATGATCATCTGCTCAGGGATATTTTAAATTTAATCTCTCCGTCTTAAAAACTGTACAAGTTGCTGGAAGCGGTTAAATTTTCTTTCTTCTTTTTCTTGGTGTTCAAGCTTTAAAGTACTGGGCTATCTCATAAATTTGCTCAATTGGTATTCACGATGTTGAACTAGATCTTGCGATAATACCAAATTCGTATCTGGTGGAGGAGATAAAGCTGTTTTTCTGTGGGATGTTGCTACTTGCCTGGTTTCGAGGAAACTAACTGGCCACACTCAAGTAAGACAGATGGTCTGTTTGATTGATTTAACTAAGCTTTTAGAAAATCAACTGCGTTCATTTTAACGCTGATTCTTCAGTCATAGCTAGCGGTAATGTATGACGGCTATAGTCTTTAACAAAACAGGATCCTATGATACTACTGTGAGGCTTTGGGATTGCAGGTAAGCGAGTCGTATTTGGCTTCGCTAAGGCAACAGATCACAATCTCGGCTACCGATACAGATTCTAGAGGAAGGAAAAGACAGTATCATTTCTCTAAGGATACTGGGTCACGAAATTCTAACGGGGTACGTAGTACAGTTTTGATCGCAGCTTATTTCGAATAGATCTGTTGATAATAAAGTGCGCCATTATGATTTACGCATGGGTAAGCTTGCAACTGACGACTTACCCGGTAAGTTTTTGTCTCAGCCTCCTCTAACCGGACAAGCCTCTGTCACCAATGTCGCCTTCACCAAAGATGCAAACTGTTTTCTCGTTAGCTCTCTAGATAGCACAATTCGCCTACTTGACAAAGCCGATGGCACGCTTCTAAATCAGTAAGACTTTTTTCTAGTCCTTTGCATTACTTTGACAGCATCTCATATGCATCTCCTTAGCTTCAATGCCCACACAAACGTCGATTATAAAATTGCTGCTGTCACAAACTTCGATGACTCTCAGGTGATAACAGGCTCCGAAGACGGCCAAGTATATATTTACGATCTTCTGGAGGTATTATCACTTTTGTTAGCTTTAATTGAGTTCTTTCAGGGCACTGTCTTTACAAAGCTTGCCAACAATAGCAAGCGAGTCACTAGTGTTGCTGCCCATCCTTCTGAGCCCCAGCTCCTTACTTCCTCTTTTGACGGAGTCATAACAGTGTGGGAAGCTCCCGCTTGAACAAAAAACATTGCCTTCTATTATGGAATTTTCTAGCAATTAGTTCTATGATAGAGAGTTTTTATTTATGAATACCCTAAGTTGATACTCTCCCTGTTTTAAGTCACTATCCCCCAAGCTGCTTTTTTGGGAAATAAGTTAATTTCAATTAGCAAACATTTTGGATGTCAATTTAAAAGTGAAAGCTTAGATCATTCTACGTGACTAAGGCATTCCAGTCCTAATTTCACGTATCTTGTTTATTCATTTTATAAATAATTTTTCTTCTAGGACCCTTGCTTATATGCTTATTGAAATTTTATCCACAATGGTTTTTTGTTTTCAGTCTCAACCTAGATTCATAAGGTCAAAAGGTAGATACTGGATATTTTAACTTTTAAAAACCATGTAACAAGTATTTTCAACAAAAACCAACATGAAATGACTGCTAGTACTTTCCAGTTAATCTTTAAGGTGCGACACTGTTTGTCAGGAAATCTGAGTCCTATGAGTCAACTGGCCTTTCATCCTCTTGGCTTGGCCGGTGGGGGAGCCGCACCCGGCACTTTGTCCATCAACTCTGATGAATAATACCTAATTTTATTGATGGAATTAGGTAAATTAGAAGGCTCTAATAATAGCTTCTCTATTCCAGATCAGATCAGGATCAATCAGAATAACTCTGATTGGCTACTCAAGTTAACGTCAAACAGGGTTCTGGCTAATTTAAGTTCGAAATATCCTGATAAACGGGCCACCGTCAACCTGCTGAGTTCAGGTAAGAGTTTAAAGTATTGTACCGATATCAAGGTTGGGGATCTGCCAGGACTTTGTCCCTCCTAGCTCAGCTTGCTTACCTGTCTATTTCTATTGAGTTTACCTAATTGATAAACAAAGTTTTACCAGCACTCTGCTATTCAGAATAACAGAGATTGGAGAATGAAGAGGGAGATTGCCAGAAAATCCTGATTGATTAGGGTTGCTGATCCATCTTTATCACAATCACTACTGACAAAAATAGACAGAGCACCACCAGAATAAGATCCTCTATTCTAGGTGCTATATTATACAGCCTTAAGGCTGATTATCACTGAATAATGTGTGAACCAAATTGGTGTTAAAGATAGTGTCCTCCTATTTGAGAAGTACTTGAGACATAGTGGCCAAATCATCATTAGTTGAATAAGTATCCCATAGAATGAGAAGTCAGGCAAAGTAGCTTCAACAACACTACAGAATTCCTGTCATTGCTAGGAGCACATTTCAGCAGATTAGCTCAGAGAAACCCCAATATCAATGAACAAGGCCCCACCCAACCAATGTCTAGTTTACCAAGAGTCGGACAGACCATCACTTGCTTGCTATCTACTTCCCTGAGCCCAGAACGGGAACATGCCCAAGGGCTGCTATCAAATTAGGTGTACATACCCTCAACAATTAGCCATCCTGAAGGAAAAAATCACAGAAGAATGTCAATATCATTTCAAACCACAATTTTGGTTTGAAAGCATAACTCTCAGGGTTAAAGCTAGCAGCTTGAGGATGATAGGCTGGCTAGCATGAATTAGTAGCGCCAGACATCAGTCTGGCAAGAGTGCCTCAACTCTATAAAAAGACCTTCCAAATAGACATGGAAGGTTGACAGGTTCACCACCTGTTATAATGCTATAATATTCTTGCAGTAGTGTTCAAGTAACAAATTCACTTATTGTTAATTACTTCAAGGATTTTTCTGAAGTTATCTTCTGCTTCAAATAGCCACTGGTACCTTGCCTGTTGACTAAAAACTATTCTTGCTAATTGGCTTTGGTGATCTTAGAATGGAAGCCTGCCGGTTCACTGTCACCCCCCAACACCAGTTGAACACACATCTGCTACCATACAGATTCAGTCCCATCAACACAACTGTGGTGAAATCAACTCCCTGGTATTCAACAGATTGTCAACTGCCAGGGAGTTGACTACCATGTATGGGAATCTATTAGTGTTTTTGGCTTAAACAATTCAAGCTAATTTTTACTAGTGATCCAGGGGTGCAAACCCAAAATTTGATATTAATAACACTGGAAGTTGACTCCATTTAATAATTTTGTTAGTTCAAAGACCAATTTGAGGGGTGATTTATATGTAAGTTTGCTAACAAAAATTAAAACCATCAGTGATCAATACTCTAAAAGCAAAAGTGGCCAAGTCAACACTTTTTAAGCCAAATCTTAATTTTATTCATAAAACACATATGCGCTTATATTAATTTTATTATTTACTATGATATATTTATTAATAGTGCCCATAGTTGTTAATTAGGCTCCCAAGCACCACTATACTGGATCTAGTGGTATAGACATTAATCAAATACCCCACTTGTTTTACTTTATGTCATTCCCAGGTTTTTGGATTAAGTGGTGCCACATAAATTAAGCCCAATTTATTAAGAGACTTCATATGTAATTTATAAAAAACTGAAACTCAACATCTTCTTTGTTTGACTCTATCCACTTGCCACCTAATCAGTTTTGGATTTAACTAATCAAAGGCTCAGAATTAAGGCTAAATTAATATGTGATGCACTATGAGCGCCACTCAACACTCATCCACTTGACACTTTAACTTGGGGATTAGTACAGAGAGCTTCTTAACGTTTTAACCAACACTATGGTAAATAATTCACTCCCAGCTCCTCACAGCACATTATTATCACTAATAAACACCTTCCTACTCATTTATTTTTTTAACTTATGTTTTATTTTTTAATTTTTTAGACATATGAATCTGCCTTGCTTTTGTGTTACCTTCCCAACCTGTTTTTAAATTAAGTAAGTTTTATATGTAAAAAATAGTAATTTTGCTTTTTTGGTCAACTCCAGGAAAGTTACAAGTGAGAATCCAGCTTTTTTCACTCAACAGTGAGAATTAGGGGTTTTTCAGTTGGTCCACAGTGCTAAACTTGATACTTTACTAATTTTTGGATGTTTAACCCCTAAAAAAAGTTCCTACACAATTTTTTTGCAATTATGCCATATTACCCTCTCTACTACCTCCTATATAATTTTTTAATACATTTATCTTATTTTTAAATATCTTTTTTTCATTGATTTAGCCCTAAAATGTTATGCTGAACCTATCATTAAGGCTTCATCAAATAGCACATGTTTTCTATGTTTTTACCCTTTAAATCTATACTTTGTGTTTTGATTTTGATTTTTTATCTTGTAATGTTCTTTTTTTTAGATAAATAAGGCTTTCTATGTATAATTTTCACTTATCTTTTACTTTGATTTACCTCTTTGTGTTTTTAAATTTTCATATTGTTTTATTTACAATACTAACCTTTTTTAACTAAGATCTAACAAGCCTATTAAGCAGCCCAGAGGACTACTCCAAGAAGTTTAAATCCATTGGCTACGTGGCTTGGAATCCACTGGTCATTCACAACATCTGTAATGTGAATGGGGAGTTCAAAGTTTCCAAGCACTTCCCCTGCTACTTTCCCATCATGTCTGTGAAGGGCAGCCCTGGGTACATTACAGATAATTACATCTTCAACTTTAATAATCAAAAGCGCGCCACCAAGAGCAACCACTTTGTTTGTGAGGATAAGTCTTATGGGGCCCACCTGAACACCAAAGGCTGGGAAAGGGTTACTACTGAGAAGGGGGAAAACACCTATGAGCCCTCTAATCACAAGGATTATAAAGTAGTACCTTGTTTAATTCATTTCCACCTCTGCCCACCTCCAAGCATCTGATCTGGCAATCAAGGCCTTGCAGCACTTAAAGCCCAACAATCTCAAGTTGGTGCCAACTCAAGAGCAGTTGGTAAAGTTCATAAGCAATAAACAAATTGAAGCCAATCCTCCTCCTCACAAGGCTTCTGACGTCCTCTCTGAGCTTATGCTCACTCAAAAGCTCAAGTAGCTCTCAAATAGGAAGTGCCTCCTCCTTCAAAATTATGGGCCAGGAGTCAAGGACTGTATCATCTGCTACTCAACTCATCAGAACCTGATGAAGTTGAAAAGGGCATCAAACTGGCTAGTTGATGATATCTTTGTCACCTGCTCCCAGATGTTTTACCAGATCTGGATGGGTCATGCCCAGATTGATATCCAGGTGATTTTACTTGCCTTCTTTCTTCTTCCCAGGGCCACCGAGGCCATTTACACCCGTGTTTTTTTCAGGATCACTCCTGACATAGCTCTGAATGAGTATCAAAGCAAAAAATAAGCACAGTCTAGTGCAAAAGGGGGAAAATTGCAAAAGACCTGATTAAGATGCCATTGCTTCATTAAGCATGACATAATTCATGTAGTCATATCTCAGCTCTTGATCAACGGATTCCAATGCCCAAGCCTGCATTCAAGAGCTCTCAACAGCGCCTACAATTTACCTTAATGAATTAAGTCAGGTCAAAAAAGCCAATTGAGAGTGAAATTGAGCAAAAGCAATCCCCTCTGCATGAACTCCTGTTGCATGAAATGACGTCATCCATGCAAGTGTATATCAGCAAATACAAAAGCAAAATGATTAATCAACCACTCATTTTAAAGCTCTTTGTATTTTGAGCATCATTTAATGATGAATAAGTACCTGTTGAAAGTCCACCTTGCGTGTAAAATCAGTTGGAACACAAAATCTTGGGAGGAACCAATCAGATAAGTCCCAGAATTAGGGGATAAAAATAGAAGCAAGCCATACAGTCCTTGAACAATTAAGGAATAAAATCTAAACCCTGACCATCAATCCTGGCACCAACCAATGGGGATCTTGGACCCAGACCACATGGTTTGTGCCAGAATCTTGCCAAACCTTACTACCCAGTCTAAAATTAGACCTTGAGGAAGACTTAGGCCCATTTCTCCTACTGATATTAAGCCATTGGCTACAACCAAGAATTGACAATCCAGACCCAGATAGTAGAAGAACAAAGGTTTGACTATATTCTAAATGCCAGATTTCAATCTTCATCACCCAGTCTTTTGAGATTCTCTATTCCCTGCTTGCACTCCCACTTACAAAACTTTGCACAGTGGGAGATACTATAAATAAACACCCTTTGAATATCTGATAGCTAAGC